>PYFS01004656.1:0-141065 GCA_003671545.1 Ophiognomonia clavigignenti-juglandacearum | reverse complement strand
TGGATTGATTTATGGGGGGGGGGGGGGCGCTTCTGCACAGAAGCTCGATTGCTCTTACCTACCTAGGTACTTCATTTTACCGACTACCCAAGTATTTCCCTCTCTTCTTCCAAAGTCTTTTCACTTCTGCGTTGGATATTCTTAGCTGGACATACTGGCGTCTCGAAACTCAATATTGAAAGATCCTACCGAGGCAGAACAGATTCGGTACTCTGGCAAAGCTACAGGTGCTATCGACGTCTTTACCATAGCAATGCATGCCGGTTAGTAATGACTAAAACATGCCTGGATGAATTCGAAGAGGGCAAATGATGGCACATGCATCTGTCCCGCCCACCTGATCGTGCTGAAATCCACGTTTAGCATGCATGGCGACCCAATGGCCCGGTCAATCTGACATATCAGATCTTGGGATTCGATTTCGAGAGTGAGGCTGTGACAGAACTCGGAAAATGGTTGGTGCTCCGTCATTTTCTCAGTTCAGAGTGAGGCTGACCGCTACCTAGGTACTAGGTACTAGGTACATAGTAATTAGCCCGTACGGCAAGACGCTGCTCCACACTTCGCAGTCGGAGTGATTACTTGGTACATTCACTCGGCACGCAGCGCCCTCTCAGGGCTTTGGGGAGACTGCAAAGGCTGACTGCCGGTCCACGACTCCGCGGACGACAACTTACCTGCCAAGTGAACCTTGGATGGGCTTTGAAGAGCGGCAGATACGTGCTGCACACTAGCCATGTATATCGTATGTTGCGCACGGTGAGTCACATCTGGAAGTGTGGGCGTGCTAGACGTCGCCTCTTAATGCCCTAATAGGATAAGTTAAGGCATGACTGGACAGGAAGGTTTTGAGGTGTCCCGCGCATGTGTAGGTGCCCAAAATCTGGAGCCCCGGTACTACACACCCGCGCAGCAGCTAGAGTCCTGTGCAAGAGACTTCAGACTGGAGTTACATGAGTGCCTTTCGGACGTGGGCACATGTCGTTTCTGGCGCCTGCTGGGTTCCAGGCAGAATCTGGAAGGCGAAGAATTAGTTGCCTACAAGGTATTTGAAGCCTTGAGTCGCCGTTTACATCCCCGTCCATTGCTAGTCCTTACTTCTCAGGCTTGCAATGAACCGACTCATCATTTCTCCTCTCACAACTGTTGCGACTAGACTTAGCTCTCCAGAAAGATTGGTAGTATCCCAAGTCTGCTTACCTAGGTACTGAAGTAGCCGTTCACTTCAGCAACAAGACCGAAGACACACGATTGTCTTTCCGCAACGTCAAGATGTCGACACCACCCCCAACGTTTCCCTTCAAGCAGTCTCACTTGGACTCATCAACGATAATATACATCGGCTATCCACAACCAAAGCGACGTGCTATTGGTAATGATGCTCATGTAAACAGAGTTCAAGAAGATCCAACGACGCAGAAGTCGAGTGCGTCGTTTGGCTGTGGAAACGAAAGTATCGAAAACAATGTCAGTGCGACGGAAGTCCCTGTCAGTTCACCCGAGAAAAAATCTCCAGCATCTGGCATCATATCCGACGAGTTCAAGCAGCCCGCTCTTGGTAATGATGTCTACTCAGCCAAGGAGCGAGAAGAAAACCCCGAATACAAGCCACGTGCAGTTGTCAAATTCGCAAACTCGGGAGACACTCCCGTCGCAAAGAACGACTCCAGCAGCGAAGGCCAGTTCGATTCTGGCACACGCTCAGAGGAGTCGAATATCCTACGACGGCTGGGAAAACGCAATGACGCGTACGCAGGACCGATATTCCAACCAGTCAACTCTTGCGAAGTTGAGTCACCTGAACAGTACGAGCCTGGTGGACAACATCCCGTCCATCTTGACGAACTATACGACGAAGGCCGATACCAGGTTATCCATAAGCTCGGCTATGGTGCCTTTGCGACCGTATGGCTCGCACAGGACCTTGAAAGCAAGAAGTTGGTCAGCCTGAAGTTTATCATGGCGCGCTTCTCAACTCTGCACAAGGCCAGGTACGACGCTCTCATTGGCGTTGACGCCTTCCTCGGCGAAGAGTCGCTAGTAACTCCTGAGCGTTCTTTCTGGGTCGATGGACCCAATGGTCGACATCTGTGTCTTGCTATGGCTCTCGTGGGTCCCAACCTGGAAATGCTCTCGTGTGGATGCGGCTTGCATTCGCGTTTGAAAGCCGCGTTTGCGGTGCACGTAGCTCGTCAGGCCGCTGAAGCAATGGCAATTCTTCATGAAAATGGCAGATGTCATGGAGGTACGTTTCCCGTACTTGAACCGCTTGAAGATTAGGTCAGAAAAGCAGCTAACGTCTCCTGGCAGATTTTAATCTTAGGAACCTGGCCTTGGCCTTGTCTCCACAAGTTCACTCATGGAACAAAGCGGAACTGTACCGTGTATTTGGCGAACCGAAGACACTAAGTCTTAAGCTATATGTTGACGATCGTGACCGCACCGAGATACTCGACCTCTCTCCCGGACTCCACGCACCAAAGTACCTGGTCCAATCGATCGGCATAAACTTCCTCGCCGTTGAGGAAAATACGATCGCTGAAGAGCTTCGAATATTGGACTTTGATCAATTTTTCGACTGCGAAAAGGCACCCTCGATGCGTAGCTCCCCACCTTCATATCTGGCACCAGAGGTCATAATTGGACAGCCACCCAGCAAGACCTCCGAGATCTGGGCCCTTGGGTGCACGATCTTTCAGCTGCGAACTGGGAAGGTCATGTTTCCCCTGGGACTCTTCTGCGGTACGCCAGAGGACACACTGCGCTACATTCATAGAGCTCTGAGGGGCCTACCTGACTACTTGGCACAAGCTCGGTTCAAGGACGGCCGGGTTACAAAAGACGAGGATGGCGAGCTCTTCACGTCTGCTCTTGTCAACGCATCTCACGTTCTCGGTAGGTCTGAGATCGAGCGAGATGCTGAACGGGTGAAGGCCTTGGAGAACTACATTGCGAGGACTTGGGACTGTCCGTCTGCGTCTCAAGCCCTCGAAGATGGTGAGGTCGTTCTGGACTTGAACGATTATTACTATGAGAAACGCTGCCAGATCAACTGGATGGAGAATTGGGATGAGCTCACTGATTTCCCTCAGGTCTATGAGGCACTGCTCTGGAGACCGACGACCGTCCGAGCAAATGATAAGCCTCGACAAGGCGTCGAAGCCGCACCAAGGCAGAACTTGTCATTTCCACGCATTGACGCTGAAGAGGCCCGACTTTTTACAGATCTCATGTCACGCATATTTGTCTACGAACCTGAGAAGCGCGCCACGATTCAACAAGTGCTCGCGCACTCTTGGTTCAGCTTTTATGGCAGCGACTGGAGTTCAGCCCCTGGGAAAGCATCGAGCAGGCCCACACCCGATTCAAGGGGACTATGAGGAGGGAGTCATCGACACTGTGCCTGAGTATTCCGACACAATCATAACGTTTACACTGCTGCATCAGGAATAGCATATTGTTCTCAAGCCGGCTTTACCCAGTCTCAAGGCTCAAAAATAGAAGAATTCTGCCCATGTCATTTGCCTCATCCGAGACAAAGCCAGCCTAGCTAGCATACGACGTGATTAAGTTTCTCTCGGACGCTATGTCTCGACGTTGGCTAGCTGGCATGTTTTCTGCTTCGTATCTGTACTTCGTATCGCCAACTGGATTGTTCATTATCCACTGTAGAAGTAAATACGCGTTTGGACTAGGCTTTCCTGTTTTACCTTGTAAGTTGAGGATTTTGGATTACCGAATCACCAGTTTGTTGATTTTGGCGTCGAAATGCGTTTGCGTAATACGGCCGTGAGTTTCCTATATAAGCGTGTAGATAATGATCTACCCACCATTTTGCATCAATACTTAAAATTCGACGGGGTCTTTGATAAAAAGTCGAAGCTTACCGGCTTTGTATGATAGTCAGGGAAGAGACTATAGCTGATCTGCCGTATGGATATTTCGATAGCCGCCTCCAATTTGTTGAAATAGGTGGGGGATCTAAAGAGTGTTGAATTCGTATATAGATCCAAAGATTAATAGCTGTTTCTCGCAGGACCACCTTAGTATATATAGCCCACACGATCCTCACCAAAACTAACTCCTCGAGAGGCACAGCCGGAATATCCTATTCCTTTTATCTGAAGAGGCCGTTCTCGGAGACCTAAATATCCACAACGGCGTCTGTTGTTTCCGTCCAACGTACCGGAAATATCGTGGTTTCCTAATCGGGAGAACCGGGGCATTCTCAACACAATTCGCTAGTGAGGATATCGCCCTCGCGGCCGAACTCCGTATCGCCCATAAGAATGGCGAGATGTGGCTTTTCGCTATCTTATGGCTGGAAAATTCGATATGTTTTATAGTCGGCGCTGTGTTGTTCCTATTATAGCAGAATGAGGTCCACCTTATCTGGAATAAGAAATAAGGGATAGCGCTATCTGTCTTTTAAGGCGAGCAAAAGTTAATTAAGTGATGATGTCCTAAGCGCGGCAGATGCTACCGACGTTTTGGCTTCCTACGCGAGCCTCTCCTTATCGTCCAGATAAGTTTCATCTAACCCTATCTGCTATATGTATTCGAAATAATTTTCGAACCACTAGGACCGGAATTCTGGATAAGCTTCGATTACGGTTTAGATCTACTCGGGGTCTGTGTTTTTGTTGCTGTCCATGGTCTCTCTTTATACCCGCCGCTTGCTGTGGCCTACGTGTAGTATAGCATAGATGTTTTCGTCGTAGTTGGGGATAAAGAATCTTTCCTCGAAATCGTACGGCGTCGGGTCGTCGACGTCGAGTTCGGTTGATCTCACCACGCCGAGAGAGGCGAGTGCGGAGTTGTTGATTCTTGTGCCGTGGCGCCGGATCATTTTATCAAGCAGGCAGAGTTGCTCGTACTGCGCCTCTGCTCTTTGCTGCCGGTCATGATCCATGGTTGACTTCATTCGAGTGTGGCAAGTAAGAAGTCAACTGCAAGTGCTGCTGCTGTGTATCGAGAGGAGGAAGTGGTCGGAAATGTTTGCGGGAAGATCAGTGATGTGAATGCATCTGGCGCGGGCCAAGTGAACGCCCGTGCCGCCATGTTGGGCCTTAGCTTCGCTTGTTGGTGACCGCTCAGGACCTGGGATGATTCAGAGGGCTGGCATGAGCACATTCGAATGACACCTAGGTACACTTGAAGATAGCACTCAAGCAGATCAAAAGATACTTCTTCGCACCGTATTTTATGCGTGACATCGGCGAACTTTCTTGTACAGTTCACACAGACGGTCAGGGCGGTTGAGACGTGGGTTGTGGCGAAGTATAGTCAACTGCAGCCTAGAAAAGCTCGCCTATACCGTCATCACATCTACCAAAATCCCGCTTTCAAGCTACTAAGTAAACAGTAGTATCCTGGGACTCTGCTGTCGCCCTATGATTGAAGTGCTTGGGCGGCGGCGGCCTTCTCGACAAACACATTAAGATTTGGCCTGAGACCTCGGGAGGCCTAGCCTTGTCTGTAAATAAGTACCTTTTGCAACCCATCGCCAGTTTCATAGTGCCGCTGCCCAAGCCGCGATGCTGACTTGCACTGGTCCCTCAACCAGCTAGGACGTCTCCGAACCCCCATGTCCACTCAGCTTCACACGACACGGATAACTATCCACAGGATGTGCCGCCCCAGCCTCGACCATGAACACTCTCTGCCCGCCCACTCCACTCAAATCCATCTGACCCTTTCCCTGAGCGATATCAAGCTCCTCATAACAGTCTTTTACATCAAATTCCCTCACCACACATGCCAATAGCGCCCTCGCCTCCGTCATCACCAGCTGTTGGCCCACGCACAACCGCGGCCCGTACTCAAACACTCGCCAGCCGCCCTTCGGCGGATACATCTCATGCCCCTCGGCGACTAGCCATCTCTCAGGCAAGAATTCATCAGCCCGCACCCAGTACCGCGGGTTCCGCCCCACAGCCCAATGCATTATCGTGACAGCCACTCCGTCCGTCGGATATGCGTTCCCCTCGGCATCAGTAAGCACCATGTCCTCACAGCCCTGCCGAATCCCTCCCGCTGGCGGAAACAACCGCAAGGACTCCTTTATACAGGCATTGGTATAGGGCAGCGCGTTCAGCAACGCCGGGTCCGCGGCAATTTTCCCCGCCGTGGCGGCGAGGTCGGGTCCCAGAACAGCGTCGTGCTCAGCGCGTATGCGGGCGAGGATGTGAGAGCGTGTGTGGATATTGTGCAAACAGTACACGAAGGTCGCGGCGGAGGAGTCGTAGCCTGCAAAGAAGAACATGCGCATGTTGCGTGTCATGACGCGCAGAAACTCCGCGTCGAGCTCCTTCCGGCCGGCGTTCTGGGGCTGCGCAAGCCAGTCCTCGAGTGCAGTGTCGAGCACCGACGTGAATAATTCTGACGTCGTGTCGTGATCGTAGGTCTTTCTCTGCAGCAACTCCTGGAACCGGGTGTTGATCTGTGCCTTGATGAGGCCATCCAATTGTCGTCCGCCGTTCCACGTCCGGAACAGCAAAATCGGATCGATAGGCGCAAAGACGTATTCAGGTTTGTGCGAGGTGAACTTCAGGCGTAGCTGACCCTTCATCGCCTCAGCAAGGGGATGTGGGCGTGTCTGAGTATTCAGATGCATGTTCAGAATGTCTTCGCCGATGATGTCGGTGATGAGGTCCAACATGAGATGCTCCAGCCTGAGAATAGCCCCTTCGGCAGCCTTAGCACGCAGCCGATTGGTGAAGATCTCGACATTTGCAATGATCATAGGCACAGCGGCTGTGATATTCGAGTTACTAAACGCCGGGCTGAACAGCCGGTTCAGATGCTTCCACGTTGGTCCATTGGTGTCAAACTGGCTGGGCCCGCCGGTGATGGGATGGAACCACGCCGTCAACATGGGTGGTTTCTCTGTGCCTGAGACAGGGTGGTAGACTGCTTGGTGCGCCATGACCGGGTCTGCAACTATGAGCATCGTGTTCGTCATGGGCCATGTGTCGAGGTAGTATGCGCCATTTGGAAAAGACTCGCCGAGCTTAGCGAGCGTATAATTGGCGTGCACGCCGGGTGGGAGCGTGTCGAAGGCTGCCTTTGCTGTGAGGAGGTTGCCGAAGATATAGCTGTGCTTGGGGGCGACCGGCTATTGTCGTTGTTCGTTAGTGATGTGTTTTCAGATCCAGGGAGTGTGTGATGGAGCTCACAAGGCCTTGTTTCTGCAGCTCGGCTAATTTGCCTCGGTGTAGCCTCAACAATCTCACAAACTTCAGCAGCGAGCCGATGGCGACGATTGCAATTGCCGTCGTCACTGCCTTGATGAAGATGGTGATGAGTCCGGCCATGCTACTTTATCTGATTAGCGTCTTGATGTCCCTTCTTGCGGCTTTGTTGTTCTGGCGACCGGCAAGCGCCACGAGAGCGCACTGGTGGCCTGGTGAGCCCGGGCTACCCGGCGGAAATATGAGGCAAAGTGACACGAGATGCCGAGATTCTTGGCTGAAGCCTGTAGCTGGCGATAAGTTCAAGCCAAACATGGAAGGGATCGAAGCGAGAACCCTAAAAGGCGAGTCGAAGAAAGTAACTGTGAGATCGAAAGTGCAACGGCGTTAGGATTCGGTGGCTGACTCGCATCTACTCGGAATTGAGTAGAAGGCTGGCGTAGGCAGTAGGATTTGCGCCAGGGTCATCATTTAGGTCTAGTGTGGGCTGTAAAATACTTAGGTACCTACCTACGTAAAATACAGAGCTTACAAACAAACGGCCCGGGGCAGCAACAATGCACAAAACGAATATTGCCTTCAACTTAGCCCCCATACCTAGGTATTGAAGATGTAATTATACATACTTATATCAAAGTAAGTGTGATTTTTACTCACACAATATTGCAACTAAAGGTTTTTTTCTTTTATCAGCAGTGGACGATTCACCGATACAGATTGGGACTTGGTGTCTCCTTTCCACGCATGGTCTACGACCAAGTTTTTCGCGTAGCGGCGATAGATGGTGTCTTTAAAGATTAATCCATTCATAGCTTGACTTCGTCCGTCTATTTTCAAAGTTTCTAAATTTTGCTTTCTCCTTCTTTTCTCCACTAACTACATGAACGAGTTGGTAATTACTGGGCTCATCATCCCGATCAGAAGTCACTGCGCAGCACGTAACGAATCACAAGCTCACTGTTTCATATGTCGTACCTCATAGCATACATTAGTCCAGCGAATAAACCCAAGGTCATCTTGGTGGGAGGTGGGCCTTCAGGGGTCTGCGCCGCCATCGCCGCCGCAGAGAATGGCGCATTCGTGGCCGTGTTCCAAGGTTTGATCGGACGCATGGCGGAGGAGCGTCAGCCATCTCGGGCGGCATCGTGGACCCGGAGGCGGCACAAGATACTGACGTAAAGCCGGGCATGACGACGACCCAGAAGAAATGTTTCGCGTACGCAGCTAAGGTACCAGTCCACATTAACGTATTAGAAGCTAATTCGACTTCAGGGTACCTCAAAAAAGACATTACCAGCGCCGTCAGTGATATCACCTTGATACGCTTCTGCAATCAAAGCGTAGCAAGTCTAGACTAGCTCGAGAGCCATAGCGCCAGAGTTTTTTCGTGTATAGGTGCCCTGGAAGACGACACTGGAGACTACTACTTGCTGTATTGAGCAGGCAACGAGAAGTCCTGTGTCTCGCTGGGCGAACCAGCGCCCCGAGGGCACCGCAAAGTGGGCAAAGGATTACCGGGTTCGGAGATGCCAGGTGGCTCTTTGTATCGAGCTGTATTTGAGTCTGCGTTGCGGCTGGGCGTCACATTTGAGCTGGCAAGCAGAGCCGAGGAGCTGCTCGTCGACAGTCAGGGCCGGGTGGATGGTGTTCGGTATCGCCAGATCGATCGGCACACGTCTTGGGCTTCTATTCGTCGCTCTACATATGGCTCGCAGGCACTACAAGAGGCTGGAATGTCTCGTCCTCACCGTTGACGGATGCTATGAATTACCTCGCCGACACTTTGTGAAATCAAGTTGCAAACGGCAAGACCCTGAAAGCAGATGCTGTTGATCTTCGCATCAGGAGGATTCGCCAGTGCTTTTTCGTTGTCTTCGATGTCTTTGCAAACATGTTGAACTTTTAGAAGTTTGACCAACACCAATGCGTGCCAGTGAATAGAAAAATGGTCGACTCACTGATTATTGGGGGAATACACCTTGCCACTTGGGACAGCTGAGTGCGACGGTAGTGGCATCCGCCTGGGGCAGTCAGTCGGTGGCCGGCTCTCACGCATGGACCGCATGAGTGTCTGGAGGTTCATTTACTCTCTTGAAGCTCTTGTGGAGGGTATTTCGGTATCTACCCAGGGAGTGAGAATTGCGGCCGAGGATATATATATGGTGCTTTCCTGGCCGAAACCATCCTCAAATGCCACGATGAAAACGGCTTCTTGATTCGACTCTGCGCAGTGGGAGAAGCACAAGACCCAGATCGAGGAATAGACCTAAGGTATTCTAAAGTCATGGGCGAATTCACCAAAGTTTGGACTACTATTCCCGGTGAACTTTGGATGGTCTTGCTCGGAAAGCTGCAGCTTGATCCCTGGTGCCGGACAAGGTGGAACCAGCTGTCAGCGCCTACAACGAGGCAATCTCTAATGGTAAGTCCGATCAGGTGGGTAAGCCAAATCATCGTTCCGTGGTCTCTGTGGCTCCATTCTACGCCATCAACATTGGCGTCTCGGCGAAGGGAGGTATCACAGCGCCAGCGCTTACGTTGGGACGCTTGAACGTGAACGAGAAGTCTGCCATGGTACTTAATGAGAAGGGAAAAGGAATCAGCAGATTACACGCTGCTGGATTTAATGCAGTTGGGCTTTGTTCTGAGAATTATGTGTCAGGACTGTCTCCCGCGGACTGTGTCTTCTCAGGAAGGAGAGGTGGCGAGCGCGCCGCTCGGTCTGGGGCTCAACGAGTTCCTGAGTATAGAAGTTGATCCCAAGGACCGTCAACGACCCAGATGCAAGTGGTCGTCACAACAAGTCATACGAGGTCGTGTGATGGACCGGCAGATCAACTTTGAAGCGGGGTGTCATCTCACCTGTTGACGGCTGATTTGCCGGCGAGCACCTCCATTCTCTGCCCCGGGGGCCGGGTCAGCTCTGTGTCAGGTGTGCTGGCGCTTTTCGTATTACAAGAGCCTCAACTTGGCATCTTACTAAGTATCCTGAACTTTTGTGACTTATTCTTGTTCCTATACGTATATTTCCGCTCTGCGGACGTACCTAGGTAGTCATTACTCTTGGTGAACGCCCACAGGTGTTGAAGCTGGCAGCGGACCCCAAATTTGATTCGCAGATCAGTTGTTAGTGCAATTCAGCACTAACGACTGTTGAAGAAGCTAACCTTAAATACCGAAAAGTTTGAGGACGTGGACCATGAATATGACTACCGTGGTAGACCTTGAAAGAATCTCACCCCGTAAGATCAGCCCTCGGGAACTAGCTCCCGAAATCGTCTTTTCGTAAAAGTAAAGACTCTTTGCGAAGTTACTCGACATCACCTGCACACTCAGCCACAGCCCGCGGCGCTGTCGGTTAGACCAGTGACTGTTTGTGTACCATCAAAGCCCATATCTGCATGAAGCAGAGCTGAGAATTACGAGGCTTTTATTCAACACCTCTGCTAAAAACCTTAGCATATCATCCAACTTCGGGCGATCATCCGCCTGTCAGCCCTAGGTGGCGCTTTCCTCGGTCAGATTATGTATCGGACGCTCATTCAAGTTGTTGCCGGGCTCGAGTCCGAGAGTAGAGAGCACTTACCGAAGTATCTGACGATGAAGCACACCGGGAAGGAAGTCACGGAAGAATATAAGAAGGGAACGAGAGCCTGGATAAGGGAATATTTGTCTTTCTACCTCATCATCAACACTCCTGCAACCAACGACAAGTAGCATTTCATCGCTCAAGACCATCAATCAACCATTCGTCATTGATATACAGTATCTTACTTCCTCCACCTGGATCAAAATGCAGTTCATCACCACCATTCTCGCTCTCGCTGCCACCGCCTTCGCGGCCCCGGACATGTCTAGCCCCGGCTACCAGTGCATCTTCGGCCAGTACGCTTGCTCTCGCGATGGTCTGACCATCAAGCAGTGCGACATATCTGGCAACTGGGTTGTATGTGTCCTCGGCCCCCTCGTTGCTGCATTTGCTACCATGGTTGTCCATCCACTCACACTCTAGCTAGGAGGTCGGTCCATGCGCCAAGGGCGAGCTCTGCGGATACTCGGACGAGAACTACCTTCCCTACTGCTTCAGCACCAGTCAGAAGGACAAGCGTGCCGGCAACTACCCAGTCTGTTCTACCCCAGGCACCTACTCGTGCACAACCGACCCCTACTCCTACGGCATCAATGTCTGCAATGCGCAGAACCAGCTGGTGCTGAACGGGAAGTGCCCCATAGGGACGCACTGCGAGCCTATTGCTTCGGCCGGGAACATTCCGTTCTGTGTTGAGAATTAAATTCGCTATACGATGAGTGCTTTCAGACAGTTGCTGCCGGGTAAATAGGGGTGGATGCATGCGTGGAAGAGGGTGATGCCGTGGTTCTTGGTGATCAACGCTCCTTTGGATGCTGATGGGACTTCCTCTGCTATGTTGCCCTTTACTGGTAGAATGACACTTCAATAGTACCACGAGTCTTCCGTCAGAGTGCCCTTCCGCTCCCTATCCGACCTTAGAGCAGCAAGTGGTGTGATCAGTGACATGACCAGTCCAGATGAACAGATCCACGCGCGAGATGACATATTCCTCCGTTTGTAGCTCAAATTTGTTAGAATTTTCATCTCGCTTCCAGCTTATAGAGTATTCTAGCACGTAAGGTGGTTGGCATTTTCCTGCAGGACGTGGACGGTGGACTAGCCTATACGGTATGAAACCATTAAAACCCTTCAGGCTTGGAGCTTGCATTGAGTCACTGAGTCTCTTTCGCAACTTGCTCGACCTCGAGATGCTTGCAGATAACCTACCAATATCAAAGAGATCAGCAAATTGGAGGTCGCGCCGGCCTTCAAAACCTGTCGTCGAGGCGAAGGTCCCTTTGCCATGAAGGCGTTACTTGTAACTTATAATATACGAACATAAGAACAGAGGCAACTCGATTAGCGGTCTCTGATCGTGGACGAAGTTCTCAAACTACATCTACATACCTGCAGTCAACTTGAAGGGTAAGACAGCTGAAGGCAAGGACTCTAGGGGGTCAGGGGGCCGTGCTTTTAACAAGAAATGGTAGTGAAGTTTAGCATATGATGTAAATGAACAGGGTCCCTGACCTGTACTGGGGGCTCAGAGTTGGCGCGGTGCGTGTGGCATTTGGACGCAAAAGAAATCCCAAGCATTGAGATGAGAGCATGGGAACACATCTAGGTGCCGCTTCTTACCAAGCACCTGCGGTGATGACTTCAGGATCTTCCAGGCTTCGACCCCGCCTTGGTCCTACGAACCCCTCAGGTTCTTCATATTGGGGCTTCCCTTAATGTTTAGTAGGTGCCAATACTGTTGATTGTTGTAATTAAGTTCTTCTGGAAACAAGTTCGACGAATACATAAGAAATAGCAAAGTCAACATCATCATGAGCGTAGCTGCCGTACATGCACTCGAGCAGCTCGAGGAAAAAGCCCTGACAGTCGTGAGGGTATCTGTCCTGCAAGGGGGAACCTTCACTCTTCCACTCAAGGTCTTCATCGCGGATGCTCTGGAGACAGACAGGAGTCTTGTGCCCTCACTATCGTTCCTACTCTCACACGAGTCGCCCAACGGCCAGCGCACGAACATGGTATTTGATTTGGGACTCCGCCGAGACACACAAAACTACACACCCGAGATCCGAGATCACTTACCCTCTAGACACCCTTTGAAGACCCTACCGGATGTCAGACAAAGCTTGCTGAATGGCGGAGTCCAGCCCTCGGACGTCTCGCGGGTGATTATCAGTCAGTGAGTAGCTGCTAGCTCGTTGAATTCATGTTTCTATTGTTTGTCATACATATGTGGCTGAAGAAATTCTACCAGCGTCCACTGGGACCACACCGGCACACCCACAGACTTTCCACACTCCAAATTCTGGGTAGGCAGCGGCGCACTAAATGTGCTCCAGCACGGCCTGGGAGGACACCTAGGCCACCAGCACTTCGAAAGCACCCTCTTCGACGATCTCGACGTCACCGAGTTCCCACCTCCACCAACGGGAGACGGCGACGGAAGCGGGACCAGCTGGGACAGGATAGGTGACTTTTGGATGCACGACCTGATGGGCGACGGCGCCATCTACGTAGTCGACGCACCGGGCCATCTGCCGGGCCACATCAATCTTATTGTGCGCGTGGCGGAAAGGCGCTGGATCTACTTGGTGGCGGATGCGTGCCATGACCCGCGACTCTTGACGGGTGAGAAGGACATTGCGGAGTGGACGGATGCGGAGGGGAATTTCTGCTGCGTGCATACTGACAAGAAAGAGGCGGAGGCTACTTTGGCGAGGATTCGTGACTTTCAGGCTGCGAGTGTCAAGAGCGGGATTCATGTTGAGGTTATCTTGGCTCATGGGATGGACTGGGCTGAGGCGAATCCACAAGCATTTCTGCCTGGCTTTATATGACATATGATACGCCAAATTTGATCTCCAAAGCATTTCTTTAAAGTACCTATCTTCATTATGGCTGCAGCTTTACTTGAAGGTGCGGTAGCATCGCCTTTCTAATTCCGGCTTGCAGTGCCTAGCACCAAGGTGGGCGACAGAGCTTGTCATACAAGCAGTGCTCTCGTTCCAGTGAACCAAAATCACATCTCTCTTATCCCGAATTGTGCGCTCTGCCGGCGCGTTGGTGAGCCTGATTATTGGAGACTGACCATGCCGACACGCGGGGAAGTGTACCACTGAAGTGCGAGGAGGCCAGCCGGCAGTGAAAGTGGTGGCCGAGGGGTTGCCTACTCTTTTACTTGGCTCCTCAACCCCACAGTGATCACACATTGTTCGATAACCTCATTCACGAACCTCACAAATTATCATTGTATGTGCTCGAGTGTTGTTAGTGTACCTGTAACCGTCACTTTCATTCTCAAAGTAATTACCACTCGCCAGCGAGACAATGATCAAGGACTCAGCTCTCGTCGGCTTCATCGGCCTGGGGACGATGGGTTACCCCATGGCGGGGAACCTCATTTCGAAACTGCCACCCAGTTCGAAGATGTTCGTATACGATGTCTCAGCGGACGCAGTGAGGAAGTTCACAGCGGAGCATCCCAATTCGGTAACACCATGCACCTCCGCCAAAGAGGTGACCGAGCAAGCCGTGAGTATAGCATGCCCATGGTTACCAAGCTTCTCTCTGACTTCAAGCTGACTTGTGTACAGAAAACCATCTTCACCATGGTCCCCGAAGGCTCGCACGTCCGCGCCGTCTTCCTCGACCCCGAGACCGGCATCCTCGCGGCCACCCCGGCCCCACGAGCACTCATGGACTGTTCGACCATCGACCGCGAGACCTCCCTCGCCGTCTTCCACGAAGTCGCGAAAAAGCACCCGCAGGCCCGCTTCTACGACACGCCCGTCTCCGGCGGCGAAATGGGCGCGAAGAAGGCCACGCTCACCTTCATGGTCGGCTGCGCGGAGACGGACCCGGAGCTGCCGTACATCCGCGACATTTTGGGTCTGATGGGGACGAACATCATCGCCTGCGGCGGGGTGTCGCTGGGCGTGACGGCGAAGCTGGCGAATAACTACTGCTCGGCGATGATCACACTGGCGACGGCGGAGGCGATGAATATTGGGATGAGGGCGGGGATGGACCCGAGGTTGTTGCATCGGATTTTTAGTAAAAGCACGGCGCAGAGCACGATTAGTGACAGGTTTTGTCCTGTACCTGGGGTTGTAGCGGAGAGTCCTGCTAGTAATGGGTACAAGGGCGGCTTCAAGATTCAGTTGATGCGGAAGGATGTTGGGCTTGCGGTGAAGGTGGCTGAGGACGTGGGCGCGCAGTTGAGGTTGGCTGAGTGTGGGCTGGGCACGTATATCAAGGCAAGTGAGGATCCGAGGTGTAGGGACTTTGATTCGAGGGTTATCTATCGCTTCATAGGTGGTGACGAAGAGTGGGAGAAGAAGACAGAATAGAGCAGTCATCGATCTCTGTGTCTATTGTGCAACTCTATATGCCATGACTATGTACGCAGTGCGTAGAAACAGACGTTAAGGCACCGCTCATCTCAGCGAAACTATGTCACGGCGGAAGTGCTCTGCCGGTAATCAGAGGCATTGTTAGTATGCAGAATACCGAGAAGATGAGGGGTAGGGCACTTTGATGCCGCTACGGCGGCCAGAAATATTCAAGACGGGGTGTGGAGGGCAAACTCACTGAACTTTACTCCCACCTGTTGATATCAGCATCTATCAAGACTTCACCGGACTCAACTCTCTCCTGCTGTCTGCGGTTGAAAGTATCTCTTCCTCTGCACTCAAATTCCGTGCTATCACTTACGCCTAGGCCGATACCTATCCCACACAATGAGCTCCTCCAATACCCCCACCGGCAACGACGCCGTTACCGCCGCCCACAAAACCATCTTCGAAGAGGGGCTCAAACTCCGCCGGGCCGTCAACGGCGCCGCGTACGTCGACAACGCGCTCAAGAACAACGTCTCGGAGTTTAACCGGCCCATGCAGGAGCTGGTGACCGAAGCGTGCTGGGGCTCGGTGTGGACCCGCGAGGGCCTGGAAAGAAAAACCCGGTCTCTGCTCAACATCGGAATGCTGGTGGCGCTGAACCGGTCCACGGAGCTGGCGACGCATGTGAAGGGGGCCCTTACCAACGGGGCGACGGAGGTCGAGGTTCGGGAGACGTTGTTGCAGGCTGCGATTTATTGTGGTATGCCGGCGGGCTTGGAAGGGTTCCGGGTTGCGGAGAGGGTGATCAATGCTGCCAAGGAGGAGAATGGAGGGAAATAGATAATGAGACTTGCGGTCTATCTTGTATCCCACCAGGACTCTTAAGCTCGACAAGATAAATAGGTAGCCTCAGCTTATTCACAAAGACGAACAGCACTATGGTAGTCTAACGGTTCTAAATCTTGTCCATCGTTCACTATCAGTCTCACGGGCGTCTGATGTAACACAATCCGCCAGCAACCTATGGCTTGATCTCATTCTTCAACGTCTCCCCAGCCACAAATCTCTTCAAGTTCTCAGCAATCAATGTCTCCGCGCCCTGCGGTCTGCCACCAGCAGCGTGAGGGCTGACGACCACATTCTTGACCTTCCACAGCTTCGAGTCGCTAGGCAGCGGCTCCTTATCGAAAACATCCAACGCCGCACCTCCAATCTCCTCCTTCGTAAGCGACTGGTACAGCGCCTCCTCGTCAATACAGCTCCCGCGGCCGACGTTGACCACCCATGCGTGCTTGGGCAACATCGCCAACCGCTCCTTGTTCAGCGCGTGCTTGGTGGTCTCGTCTCCAGGCAGGATCATGACCAATGCATCCGTAGTCTTGAACACCTCAGCCAGGTTGACCTCGCTGAACACCTCATACCCATCCCGGACGCCAGCCTTGCGCGCGACACCGCGCACGCTCGCGACGCCGAGCGACACCAGCCAGGGCGCGAGCTTCTTGGCGATGTTTCCGAAGCCCCAGATGGTGACGTTTGCGTCACGCAGCGTGGTGAACTGGGTCTTGGGGCGGTCGGGCTGGGGCCCGCCGAGGTGCTGGGGCCACTGGGACTGGAGCTGGTAGTCGCGCATCTCGTAGAAGCGGCGGGCGGCGACGAGCAGCAGGCCGAGGGTGTGCTCGGCGACGGTGTGGTCGTGCAGGCCGGAGCCGGTGCAGATGGTGACGGAGGCGGGGAAGCCGGCGGCGAAGATGTCGTTGGGCCCGGCGGCGCACGACTGGATCCACTTGAGGTTCTTCATGCGCTTGGCGGCGTCGGCAAGGTTGGCGGCCGAATTGGTCCAGGTCACGAGGATCTCGGCGTCGATGAGATCCTCGGGGACGAGCTCCTTGACGTTGTAGGGGTGGATCGTCACATCTTTGAAGCCTTCGAGCGATTTGGTGTCGAGGACGAGAGACTTGTTGGTGGAGTCTGCGGTGGGTACGAGGAGCTTCATGTTGGATGTTGTGGTGTTGTGAAACAGGCGGTGCTTGATTCTAAGTGAGTGGCTTGGTTGAGGCAATGGAAAAGTGAATTTGATGAGTAAAGTGGCAGAAGATAATTTTCGCCGCCAGGTCGCCGACGTGAATGAAGACATCTCTTCACATTGTCGTAGCTTTCTCAGCGAGGGGCGGCACGCGGGGTCATCAGGGTGGGGTTTACTGTGGAGATGCTGTGGAGGAGCTGCTCACAGTGCTGTGTAAACGTTCATCCCTGCTGGGGAAGCAGGGAGGAGCTCCCCAGATTAGGGTCACATTCGCCGATATCTTCCTCGCCGCTTCGGGGTATTTAGCCCCTGACGCTGTATACCTTCAACTCCGATCAAACTTTTTTTCTGCCCTCTTGTAATAAGAGCCTTATCCTTTCCCTACGCTGCCTGGGGAGACTGTTCCAACCAAGCTCTATTCATCATCATCATCATCATCATCATCATAGACCTCTTCTTGCTCACTCGGCCTCTTCCTGTCCTTCGTGCTGACTTGAGGGCTGCGATACCAGCGTCCCATGGCCGTGGCTCCTGCTCCAGCCACCGGAAGGACTCCAAATGAATTGACACTCCGACTGCAGTAGCACGGGCCAGTATCTGCAGAATGGGGACGACATTCTGCTCAAGCAACATCTTTCTCTTCTTTCACCTCTGAGCTTGCTCCAAAGTCAACTTCCAAGGTTCTTGTCCTCGATCCTCTGCTGCTCCTCGAGATACTGCCGTCTAAACTCTACCTGCTCGGCACTAGAACTCAGTCGAGCGTTAACCCGACCTCGACGCAGCTGCTGAGACTCTTGCTCATGGTATAGCTCGTCATTGACTTTTACCTCTGCCTCGGGCCTAACACATTGGGAAGTCCACACTTGAGTTGCCTTCTGCGATCCCCGTTGGCCATTGGCAGCTTGGACGAGGAGCTCTGAGTAACGGGCCTGGTTTTCGTGGTAGAGAACCTTCCTTGTCGAATTCAGTCGCCTCAGCTTGCTCAATGCCATCTCTCCTGCGGGACAGCATCTGATATGTCTCTCTCCTGAGTCTCCTCTCAGTCTCCATGCTCGCAGCTGCCTGCTCAAGATCGTTGCTGGTTTTGATAAATGCTTCATTCAGATGAACTGAGAGCTCTTTTGCGGCTGAAGTCTGCAGCAAGTCGCGACCTTCGTCAACAAGTTCTCTTTCAATCTGGAATTTGACAGGTGCCGGGCTCTCCTGCGAGTACTTGCTACCAGTTGGTTCACAGCCGCCGACGCAGATATTTTGCTGCCTTCGAATCGTTCAACCAGGATGTCGCTTCTGCACATCGAGGCCCTTAACATAAAATTTGTAACAAGTTCCTGTTCTCGATATAACGCATCAAAGGACTGGGGACTACGTGGCTCGGTTTGATCCCACATCGTTGAGAACAAGATGAGATTCGACAAGCCCTCACGCCCACATAGTTGTTTCATCAGTCAAGAATTGCGGGCTTGAAAGCCGGACACCCTGTTCTTGATGCTGGGATGCAGATAGATGATGCCGGAGAGGTGCAGGCCCGCTCTGTAGAGATGTGCGAAAGGATAGACCTGCTGCCTGAGGACCTCGACATCGCCCATCACCGAATTCTGGAAACCTGGTGTGTCGATGAGGCAAAAGCAATGAATGCAAGAAAAAAAAAAGAAAAAAAAATTCAACTGAATTAGATCATCCTTTCCGTCGACTCATCTTGATCGGCAAGCCGTTTTTGGGTCCCACGCAGTGTAAAGCTAGGTAATTACTCCATTTTGAACGTAGGGTCAAGATAAAGATCGTATCGTCGGGGAAGATTGGGAAGAGTAATTGTCATTTCCAACATTGCCAAACCCTGCCCTATATCCTATCAGCTGTAGACTTGAAGGCAGATTTGGATGCATACAATGCAGGTCACACATACCTATGCAGATTCTAGGCCCACCTGGGCATGCGAAAATGGGAAGTAGGGTCCTTGGATCTTCTGAGGCTGACCTGGTCGCCAACATTCAGGATCAAAATCGTCGGGCTTCTTCCACAAACGCAAATCACGGTGTACTGCCGTACAAGGCTGTTAGTAAACGGTGAAACCCCTGGCGAGAATTTTTCCGCTTACCAGCACAATTCCGTAGAGCGAGAGTAGTGTTTGCAGGTAATGTAACTCCCGCTGCCTGAATTTTCACTGCATAAATCCTGAAGGTTCCATATCCTGCCCAGGTGGTGAACTGTATCTCAATCTCTCTTTGAGAACCATGTTCAGTGACGGGAGTTTGGACTGGTCTAAGGACGCGACTAGAGTACTGTAAGGTATCTGAGCATCAATCTCAGTGCGCAGTCGAATTAGAATGTGTGGATAGCGGAGCTTTTGAAATAGGTATTAGTGCGATACCTCGCGTGGGCCTTAGTAAGGCAGAAGCTGGCGATGTAGAAGACAGCCTTGGGTTGTTCGAAGATCTACCGTCTGTTCACTTGTGCTTCGAGCCAGAGCGGGTGGTCCGCCGAGGCTGTATAGACCTTTCTGAAACTGTCCCAGACGAAATGCAGTGAATCGCAAGGCACTTCGGCGCTTTGCGTCAGAACGACTTCCTGGAACACCTACATACGCTGCCAGTGAATTCGCTGGGTGGTAAGACCTTTTGCCCCTGTTTCATCTGATAGCACTTCCGCGACGACGTCCATCTGTCGCTGCGCGAATCTCGCCACCAACTCCATCCCTGCTTTTGCGTCGTCCTTCTCTTTGCCGATCCATATCCGGACGTTTTGTGCTGCCGAGTATATTTTGCCCATCAACCGCACTTGTGCATCGTGTTCTGTCACAGGAGACCGGTCTATGCAAATCCCTTCGACCCAGAAAATCGAAGGATCACCAGCGCGGTATCCATCTCTCAGCATACACAGCGCATAGTACAGGTTCTTTCACACGATGAGCTGGATCCCATTGAAAGATATACATCGTGTCGCGGTCGAGTCCCCTCATAATTTCACCGTTCTGAACATATTGTCTCAGAGGCTATCGGTTTCACGCCCACCCGATCTTAATCCTCACGAGAGACTGTCGGCTCTGCAGTCGATCATCATGGGCCCCGGTCTTGCTGAAGAATATCACCTTTTCATCCTTATCGACGGGATGGACGAATTTGGCCATGGACGTGAACATTCCGATATTGCCAGAAGTTTGGTAGGCTGGATCTTGTCCCGTACTGGAATTGTCAAGGTCTGTGTCTCGAGCAGAGAAGAGGTTGCTTTCAAGGACATTTTCTCCATGCAACAGCGCCTGCATCTCCACATCGTTTCACAGGGAGATATCGAAGTACTGGTACGAGAAAGTCTTGGGGTAAACAGCTGCTTCGTGTCCGCCATGGAACAGGACCGCCATGCTCTAGCCCATAGAGTTGTTTAAAAGGCCGCAGGAGTCGTCCTCTGGGTTGTTCTCACAGTGCAGGAGCTCAAAGTTTTCCCTGACGAGCAGCAAAGTTTTCAAAGGCTCCTTGTGATGGCCGATGTATGCCCGGAGCAACTAGAGCAGTGCTTTGAAAGAACGGTGATGAGAAGCTCGTGGTATATTTTCCATGCTATCAAGCTTGTCTAACCACGCAATGGTGCGGAGGAACTGGTCATTCCAAGCGCCCTACGACGCAAAGCATCTGATGTGTGGGCTTGTTGCTAAGTCTGCTTTATGGACAGGCAGCTTGGCCTTCAGGGATTATCTTGCGACGATTCCTGTCTTTCACGACTACGACTACGAAGACTCGCAATATGGACTGTGTATGGATCGACGGTACCGGAGCGCCACCACGTTACAATTCTTTGTAAAGCGAATAGGAGATTCGCCGTTCAGGACTTAATGAGCTATTCTTTACCCCGAAGTGAAGCCACGAGTTTCATATTCGACGTATTTCCCCGGTCATATGATCTCGTCACCAAAAAGACGTCCTCGGTTGCCGTTCTTATAGCGGTCAATAATGCACCAACGATTGCCGTTCAAGCGCTGCTGCGATCCACCAGCAATTACCGGTACGGCACCTGAGCCACCCCTTTCATATTCACGTTCCCAGAAAGCTAAGATCTCTTTTACTGGTTATTCTTTGTCGGCTGCGTAAAGTTAAACGCTCTCATGAGTGGCTCTTCTGGGTATTGAGCGAGCAGATGTGCTCTCGCGGCCCCAACTTCTTTAATTTGGTATGCTACTTGGGGTTCGACTCGAAAACAGTCTTTGCAGGTGTTTGATACCCTTTCACCATTTGATTGAAGACAATGATGTTCTGAAAGTTGTTAGCAGTCGTACCAGAATCAGACCGCTCGGGGAAAGTAGTTGGCAGGACTGACCCCGTCGAGATCCTCCACCGTCAGGTCCCTCAGTCCCCAGGGTTTCGTCTGAATCTCACCCATCGCCTTGACGCTCTTTGACTTGAACTCCTCGGCTAACTTATCAAGTTCATTGTCATCGCCATCAATTCGAATATAGATCTTGCCGAACGTGGCATCATCTTGGATCGACGGGGCGTCTCGCCCAGCGAATCCACGGCCTGAGGCATTACAAGCGCACTGTAATTAGCTCTCATTATATCTGTATGTCAGTCTGTGACAATGAGCTCACGGCGCAAGTATATGTTCACCGCCGCATCCCAAATTGCGACGGCATCGTCATCCACGAGCTGGACCCAGCAGTGGTCGTCTCCATCGCGCCCAGCGAGGCGGAAGCCGAGGACTTCTGTGTAGTAAGCGATGGCATCAGGAATAGAGATGACTGGCAGAGACGGCTGGATCTTGACGTATTTGGGTGCCATCTTGTGGGGCGATGTGTTTGGTTTGGGACCAGGAAAATGACCAGTCGCAGCCTTGTGGATGGCATGTCGTTGGAATTGGCGGTGCGGGGCCAACTTTTAGCCGAGACCGAGTAGGGGCTACCCCTGCTTCGCATATTGGAAAGCGGAGGAGATCCTTGCTTCCTTATGTCAATTTATCAAAACACCGAACCTCTGTCCGGGCTTCACTCTAAGAGCTGACCGCTTTCTGAGGCTGGACTGCCATGACAGACTCCTAGAATTACGCGCACACCGCACGCAGCTCTCAGATTTTGTGCTGTATAAGCGTCGCCCCGTCAATGGCTTCTCGGCGAAAATTGTACAGCATCCTTGGCAAGATGCCCGCTTCGGTGCAACGGCAGGTCAATTTCCACCATCCACACATCGTCAACGTGCGCTAGCAGGGCTTGACATTGCGGCAGCTCGGAGCGCACAGCCGCCATACACTCGTTTGGATGAATTTCTCGGCGCAATGAAGTTCAAGGTTCAGCATGCTTCTGGTGCAGGATGCCCCGCGAGGGCATGGGCCAAGGGCTTACTGCAGCTGTTGGAAGTGGCGATGATATAAAGACGACACCCAGTGCCATGGTGCTACATGGCTCATCGCTCTTTCCCCTGCATACCAGCGAGAGGCTCGCCCTTCTATGCACCATGTTTGCAATGTTCTATCGAGCTTTGGTTCACCTGGCCTTGCTGGCCACAGTGTTGGGGCCCGTCGTGAATGGCAGACAACTTGAGATCGTCAGCGCTGTGCAACGGGATACACTGCAAGACCTGGTAGGATATCCTCTGATATCTCATGATCCGAGCTTGCGCGCTGACTCTATACGCAGGTAACATGGGATTCACACTCGCTTTTCGTGCGTGGCGAGCGCATCATGTTCTACTCCGGCGAATTTCACCCATTCCGTCTGCCGGTCCCGGGCCTGTGGCTGGACATCTTCCAAAAGATCAAGGCCCTCGGCTACAACGGGGTATCCTTCTACGTTGACTGGCGACTGCTAGAAGGAACACAAGGCGACTTCACCGCCGAGGGTGTCTTCGCCTTTGAGCCATTCTTCGAAGCTGCAGTGGAGGCAGGCTTGTATCTCCTGGCGCGCCCCGGCCCTTACATCAATGCCGAGGTGGCTGGTGGTGGCTTTCCGGGCTGGTTGCAACGGGACCCAGCTTTACTACGGACCAACGAGACCGGCTTCGTCGATGCAACGCGGAACTATGTGGCGAGCATCGGCAAGATCATAGCGGATGCGCAGATCACAAACGGTGGCCCGGTCATTGCCTTCCAGGCTGAGAATGAGTATACCTATGGCGCGAGCTGGGTGACTTGGCCGGATGTCGAGTATATCGAGACCGTGAACGAGCTTTTCCGTAACGCTGGGATTGTGGTACCCTTCATCAACAATGAGGCGAGTCCAATAGGGCTGTTCACTCCAGGAGAACCGGGAGGTCCTGATATCTACGGCCATGACAACTATCCTATTGGGTGGACTTGTAGGGTCGCCCCTACTGTTTCCCTTTGGCACCATAAATGCTGACCGGTCTTCAGGTAGCCAGCCAACAAATTGGACTGCCGGCGGATTGCCCACCAACTTTCGTGAACTTCACATGGAGCAGAGCCCTGAAACCCCGTATGCGATTCCTGAGTTTCAAGGAGGGGCCATCGCCTACTGGGGCGGTTCCTGGGACCTCGATGACTGTGCGGCTTTCATAGGCCCCGAGGCCGAGCGCGTCTTTTACAAGAACAACTTCGGATTCGGCATCACGATTTTCAATACCTACATGGTAAGTTCTTGGCTGTCATGAATCTGTGTCTGTGTTTCGCTGACTCCGCAGGCGTATGGCGGGACAAACTGGGGCAACCTCGGGCAGCCAGGCGCATATACCTCGTACGACTATGGCGCGGTCATCAAGGAGGACCGGACGCTGTCCCGGGAGAAGTACTCAGAGGCAAAGCTCATCTCCCAGTTCATCAAGGCATCTCCGGCGTACTTGACTGCCACACCCGGCAACCTGACCAACACGACCTATGTCAGCACGTCTGCTATTTCCACCACTCCAATATTTGGGAATGTGACAAACTTCTATATAACGCGCCACTCCGACTACACGTCCCTGGACTCAACTCCCTACACTCTCACCGTGCCGACGAGCATCGGTAATGTCACCATTCCTCAGCTTGGTGGCACTCTCACCCTTCTTGGACGCGACTCCAAGGTTCAGGTTACAGACTATGATGTCGGAGGCTACAATCTGCTCTATTCCTCCTCTGATATCTATACACACGGTGCAACTGGTCAGAAGAATGTTCTGATTCTATACGGACTTGCCGGAGAAACTCACGAGTTTGCATTCTCATCCAAACTGGGCAAGCCTACGATCGAGGGTGACAGCAGCACTGTCAAGATTCAGACGAGCGGATCCACAGTCGCAGTGCAGTGGACTGTAAGTGAGGAAAGGAAAGTACTCCATTACGGAAGCAACCTCGATGTGTACTTACTGTGGAGGAACGACGCCTTCAAGTATTGGGTGCTCGAGCTGGAGGCTGAGGCACCTACTGGTAACTACTCGTCTCAGACCAAAGACACCGTCATCGCGAAAGCAGGGTATCTGCTCCGCACAGCTCACACGGTCGGCACCTCACTTTACCTCACCGGTGACTTGAACGCCACAACCTCGCTCGAGGTCATTGCTGGGCTACCAGGTTCGAACAATATTTACTTCAACGGTGCCAAAGTAGGGGGCGTCAAGTCCGCCAATGGACGACTTTCTGCCACGCTTGCCTATACTCCACCAGGCCTCGATATACCAGAAATTTCTTCCCTGGATTGGAAGCACATTGATTCCCTCCCCGAGATACAAGCTGATTACGATGACTCTGCTTGGACGACGGCAGACCACAGCAACACCACCAACAACGCTCGTGACAATTGGGGCACTGTATTCACTCTATCAACACCCACGTCCCTAGTCGCTGGTGACTATGGGTACCATACTGGCTCTCTTATCTACCGCGGACACTTTGTCTCCAACGGAAACGAAACCAGTCTACATCTCGAGACACAAGGCGGCTCGGGTTTCGGGACCTCCGTGTGGCTCAACTCTATCTATCTCGGCTCATTCGACGGCTCCGGTACTCCAGCTGGCGTCAACCAGACCCTCACCATACCCTCTGGTACCTTGAAGAGGGGCCAGAACTACGTAGTCACCGTGCTGATCGATCACATGGGCGAGGAAACTAGCTGGACGCCCGGCTATGACACAATGAAGACGCCCCGAGGCATCCTTGACTATGCATTGAGCGGGCACCCGCAGACGGACATCAGCTGGAAAGTCACGGGCAACCTGGGCGGCGAGGACTATGTTGACAAGACACGAGGGCCGTTGAACGAAGGGGCACTGTACGCTGAACGGCAGGGGTACCATCTCCCGTCTCCGCCTAATGAGGGGTGGGAGAGCAGAAATCCTGTATCGGATGGTGTAGCTAGTGTTGGTGTCGGGTTTTTCGTGACGACTTTCGACTTGGACATTCCAAAGGGTTGGGATGTGCCACTGGCCTTCGAGTTTACCAACGCGACGAGTGTGGGTTCACCGGCTGGGTACCGGGTGCAATTGTTTGTCAATGGGTACCAGTTCGGAAAGTACAGTAAGTTATCACTCGCCGATCACCATTTAACATTTACATCGGCGGCGCGGTCATTCAAATTCCAAGCTGACAGTCACCAGTCAATAATCTAGGCCCCCAGACAAGCTTCCCGGTGCCCCAGGGTATACTCAACTACCATGGCACGAATCACATCGCTCTGACTCTGTGGTCGCAGGAAGAGAGCGGCGCAAAGCTCGGTGGTCTTCAACTAGTTGCAAATGCCGTGATCGAGTCTGGTATCAAGGACCCAGGCTTGAGTCCTGCGCCTGCTTGGACCGAGCGCGCCGGAGCATACTGAGCTGGGCAGGCTGGAGAGCTAAGCTGGCCGGAGATGTTCTGCGATTGCGCATCATCCAAATCTGGCCTGGTCAAGTGGCGTGATCCTCCTGAGCCCTGCGTAGCTTTCACGGACAGCACAGAAATCAATTTCTTCGATCTGCTGGGACGCCGCTTGTACGCGATGCACGCAGCTTGAGGTCGACCTACATCATCGGCACCCAACACAATATTCCAAGCGTAAGGTCGTGGAACTCTTGGTCGAATTCCAGTCGTCAGTACCCGTTGTCCACAGATTTACCTGTATGGCGTCCAATATGTAAACGGCAAGGCGCCCCCGCAAGGCTATTTCCTTTAGTGCCTGGGCTCACAGCAGGTACCTGCGTACCAGTGACTAATTACTCCTAATTACTCCACCTGCCCCATAAAACTCGATCGCATCACGCGAGATCCGCGAAGCGAACCACGCGAGATCCGTCCTCGTCACCGCCCTGCCACATTCAGATTTGACCGTCCCGGACGGTCCGGCTGCGAAAGCCAGGCGGACGCTGATTCATTGTCCGCTTCGAGATCCAACCGCTTGCCTTGACACTCGAATCGTTACGCACACAACAGGCACCACCATGCAATCCCTACCGAAACAAGATCCCGACGCCGCAGCTCCATCGGGATTGACCGACAAGCAAGCGGAATCATTGGCCAAGAAGCGCGCCCGCGATCGCCGCGCGCAGCAGAACCAACGCGACAAAAGAAACGAGCAGGTCCGGTCCCTGCAGGAGCAGCTCACCCGCATGGAGAGCAAAATGCTGCATTTGACACGAGAATGTGAGCTTCTGCGCCAGGAGAACCAGCAGCTTCGCCGCGACCGTGAAGGCTCTGCCAGTGCCATCGCGACCGCGTCGCCATCGGAAGCTGCCACGACTCCGCGCTCGGAAAGCGACGATGGAAATGTCATCCTTGGTAGAGATTTGGGATTTTGGCTGCAGCAGTGGCCCGGCTACAACACCACTACGACGAGTGCGCCTGCTTCTCAGCCAGTAAATATGCCATCACCTGCCGCGGGATCCTCGACCAGGCCTTGGTCAAAAACACCTGCACATTCGGCGTCCGACGTGGTCGTCACCGAGTCCTTCAAGAATTGGCTACGAAGGCCGGACCTAGTCCACGCCTCGCCAGATCATCCGCAGCCGCTGGAGCTTTTGTACGGTTCTAAAACGAATTTCCTCGCGGACACGATCCACCATTCCCTCCGCAGTTGGCCCTGCCGCGACCCTGAGCGTCTGGCTACGGGTTGGCTCATGTATTATCAGATCAAATGGATGCTCCGGCCGATCCCTGAGAATTATGGACGACTCCAGGATTTCCAGTTGCCGGTCGTGGAGCAGCTGGAGCACAGTCACCCGTATTTCATCGACTTCATCCACTGGCCGAAGCTGAGAACCAATGTCATTCGGAACGGGGCGACGGAGAGCGCCCAGGATGTGTTGGGCATGTTCCTCTGCTGTGTGAAGCTTCGTTGGCCGTGGGGAAAAAACTTCCTGGAACCGGAGCTGGACGGCACCTTGAAGATGCGGAAAGACTTTTTCGACACGTTCACGAACTTGGACGGTTGGGCTGTGACCGATGATTTCTTTCTACGCTTTCCGGCCCTAGGAGAAGACATGGACCTGGACAAGATCAGGTATCAAATTTGCTAATAAACCACATCAGTCTTATGAAAAGGGTACTTCCAAGGGTACACGCCGATGAGACGCACTTACACATTATCCTCTTCGACACAAGTTGTAGCAGCCGCCAGTCGAGACTTGATGAAACCATCAATCAAACGTCTTGCTATTATCAATGACCAGCGCAACCTCCGAGGAGTCGCCGACTCAGTAGACCCTTATCAACCTTTCATCTTTCAGGGAGACAACAAAAACCCAGTTCACTGATTCATCGGTGGATACGCATATCTATGTCAGGTGCTATAGTACTCAAGTGCACGTGTAACTTGGATGTCGGCTACCCGCTCGCAGCGAAGGCGGGGTCCAGATATAGCCGTTCTACGGCTTTTGCAAAGGGGCTTTTTCACGAGGCCCCTTATTTCCTGTCATCAAACAGGAATTCGGATCGAATCTTCTCTGTGGAATCCGGACACCAGGGTCTTGCTGGCACCGCATTGTGGAAGCCGGACACTAGGGTTGTGCTGGCAACTTACGATGCCAGAAACCAACTTATATATCAAGTACACCCGGGTCCGGACTCCGAAGAAGGCCAATTTTTTCAACATGCTCAAGTGCAAGATACCGAGCAAGCACAAGAACAAGCAATTTTGTATCCGACTACATCATGGGTGACATTGGCGCACCGTACTACTCCGTCCCTGAAGAAGCAGGACTCCTGCTCCAGAAGGGCATCTTGTCAAACCCATTGGTGGCAAAATACCTTCCTCCAGGGGCTGTAGAAGCAAGCCAGAGCATATCGTTCGAAGGAAGCGCCACGCCGAGCATTCCTATCAACTGGCGCTTCGCAGAAAGCATTTCGGCATTGAAGGGACTGGAAGCCACAATTCTGAATGTTCTGCTACAGAAGAAGTACAATATTGAGCCGGTGAGCGTCAATATCAACACGTAAGGAACCCCATCACACACTCGATTGTGCTATTCCTGCTGACCTCACTGTCCCAGCGACCATGCGTCTCTTTTCATCATGTCCGTCTTGATCTGGAGTCTTGAGAAGGAAGGCCAGACCCTGGATGCCTCATCAATGCTCGATCCAGTTCAAAAGAAGAAGCTGCAAGAATCTTTCCCAGACCTCGACATTCACGGGGCCCAGTCGTCCTTGTACCGCAACGCCGTCACAAGCATCTACCGTACTAGAGACGATCGCTTCTTCCACGTACACGGGTCGATGATCCCCGACCCGATGCTCAAAGCCCTGGATCTACCCCTCGACATGCCCATCACCACAATGGACGACGTGTTCGCCCCCTTCCAAGAAGCAGTCCGCAAGCACACCGCCGAGGAAATGCAAACCATGGCCGACTCCAACCGCCAAGCCGGCACCATCTGCTGGACCAAAGAAGAATTCAAGCAGTCCGACCACGGCAAGGCCAACGCCGACGTCAACCTCTTCGAGATCCACGCCCACCCCGACTCCACTCAACCCCAGAGCTGGTGGCCATCCGTCCCCGGCACCGAGTCCTCCCCGCGGCGTCCCCTCGCCGGCCTCAAAGTCGTCGACCTAACCCGCGTCATCGCGGGCCCAGCCATCTCGCGCGGCCTCGCCGAGCTGGGCGCCAGCGTCATGCGCGTGACGGCGCCGCACCTCTGCGACATGTCCGGGCTGCACCCGGACCTGAACCTGGGGAAGTGGAACGCGTCGCTGGACCTGCGGGTCGAGGCTGATCGCGCGACGTTGCGCGAGCTGGTGCTGGCAGCGGATGTCTTCTTGCAGGGGTACCGCCCGGGCGTGCTGGACAAGTATGGGTTTGGGGAGAAGGATGTTCTGGAAATGTGTCGGGGGAGGGGAAGGGGAATTGTTTATTGTGCTGAGAATTGCTATGGTTGGCAGGGGCCGTGGATGGGCCGGAGTGGATGGCAGCAGATCAGTGATGCAGTGAGTCTGAACTCGTGTCCGAAGAAGCGTTATGAGATGGCGATGGCTAACCAGCTTGGCAGAACTGCGGTGTCTCGTACGAGTTCGGCAGAGCGATGGGTAACGACGAGCCCGTCACCCCAGTCTTCCCAAACTCGGACTACTGGTAAGCCTCCTCCTCAAATTCAATGCTGACCTGACCAGAACACTGACAATGACCAGTACCGGTGTCTCGGGCGTAGCCGGCATTCTCTCCGCGCTCATCCGGCGGTCCGAAGAAGGCGGAAGCTTCACCGTCAACGTCGCGCTGAACTACTACTCGCAATGGCTCGTCGACAGCTGCGGAGTCTACCCCGACAGCGTATGGCGGGAGTTGTGGCAGCGCAACGGGTCGCCCGTCTTCCGCCACTATCACCATATGGCGTACACCATTCCCAAGACGATGGGGATGCTGATGAAGAACAGCGCCGACAGACTCTTTAGGCCCGAGTTCTTCACGAAGTACCAAGTGAAGACGGTAGGTGCCGAGATCAAGGTTGTGGCGCCGGTGCTGCGGTTCCCGGGTGGTGAGGTCCAGCCTGGGTATGCGATAGGAACCAGGACGAATGGTGTGGATAAGCCAAGGTGGCCGGAGGATTTGAGTGTGGAAGTGGTTGAATAAAGGCCGTATTGCCTTGAGAATGTGCCAAATACAAAATGCAGCCCGAGTCCCCCAAACACCTTGCTGGCCGCCAACAGAAATTTGCGCTCCTGTCCCATGATAACTACGCTGCTGAAAACGCCGTGACTATGCGTTACCTTTGCTGGTTAATACCCCCTGCCACGTCTTATTTCCTGCTTTCTAAGGTGCTGCACTCTGCGGGTCTTGCTTTCACGCACATCTCGCTAGAGGTATTGCTCTCCTTGATGCTATCATCAGCCTTCATGCCAGGCGCAGCATCATCGACTTCAGCATCGATACAGCAACAGAGCTGCTTCCGCCACCTTGTTCCCGCTCTTGAACTTCGGCTGAAGATTGACTAGAAGATGAGCCACTTGCAGCATTGACCTCAGTAGAGAATGTGTCGCCATGGTTCTGCTGGCTGTCCCCGGGTTCTTCTGCAGCAGAATGCTTAGGAGGCGATGTTTGATTGGAATTCGCAAGTGCCATCGCTCTCCTTCTTCTAGCTTTGTCCAGCTCATATTTCTTCATCGATCCTTCGAGCTCGAATTGGAGTATTTTCTATCAGATCCATCATTAGTTCCTTGCATGGGTTGTTTGCTAGACCTTAGGAGACAGGAATGCTACTGACTTCTGGAATCTTGCTGGTTTTATTTGGCTGGCACACCAAGTAGACGCCACCAAAGTCCTAGAGATTCAGAATGGTCAGCACCTAGGAATGATCACATGCTTCGCACAGGGGTCAAATGTTGCTTCGCAATAATCAAGGCCAATGCTGCAATCAATCGACATGAGGACAGCTTTACCTCGTCGTAATGAACTTGAAGCTCTGGATCTTTGCACCGAACCTGCATCCTGTCCCCTATGAACCTGGCACATGCTTCATACTCATCATGAGAAGCAACGTATATCTTGGCTATGGCATATGGCCACTGAGGGTTTTCGAAGTTGCGTTGGCCTGCGCGTCTCTGTATCAGCTCCATAGTTGTTTTCAGGCGAATAGGAATATGTGGAAGTTACTTTTGTGAAAAAAGGAGAGAGATTGTGTGGTTGTGGGCTGCTAGGATCAACCAAAATATGTAGTAGGGTAGTCCGTGGTCAATATTGTGTTATGGTGGGTAAGACAGAAACTTGCAGTGCAAGAAGTCAACCGACTGTGCTATGGAAGCTCTGGAGGCAGAGCCAGGCACAATGCTGAAAGTTGTGGTGCAGAGTAATTCCAATGTGTGAAAAGATTTCGAGAACAGTGGCTCTTAAGCCTTCTAAATCTATAATGCCTATTATATACCAACTTTTCCACATGAGGCTGATGGCAGCATGTGCAATTTAATCAATATCAAGATAGTGCCAGGCGAGTGGGTTTTAGAGGGAAGCTTAACAGCACTGGCCTGCCTATATAGCTTAGTACTTAGTATAGATTAGTCCTTTCCAAACCACGCCCCTTCCACCAAGCCTTGTAGATAAATGCACCACTTTGGGTTGCTATTTAAACAACGACAATATTGGCCACATTCTGGCTGGATTCTGGCCTTGTAGCGTCATGAAATCTAGAAAAAAAAAGGTCTGAGAAGATAAAAACTGTTAGCAACCGTCCAGATCCGTATATCTGTCAATGCTATCAATGCTGAGGACATCCATTGTATTGTAGTATCGCTTACTTTTCTGTATACCTATGTTCTTTCTTTCTCCGTGAACTGTAGATGTGATCAGCTAGATTTTTCTTTGATCACAATGAAATGAGACGTTGGTACAGATATGGGCCGATATATGGACTCCCTGGAGACAACAGTCGTCCTTGTCCAATCTAGACTATTCTTGGGCTCTCTGGTGCGAGCTACTGAGAGGTGCCTGAGGCTTAAGCAATAGCCTCTGCAGTTGGCCACTGCTGCTTGGGTGTGGACTTGAGGCGTAACATCTATTCAGCTATATTAGCAGGACACTGCCATTAGGCTGTGAAGATTGCAAAGGGGGCCCTTATATGTTCTGGGATGCAGATAGACTGGCAAAGCATGAAGTGCAGAAGGCCTAGGGTGCACAGATGGCTAGGCATTGAGAATGGAGATGAGGGCCACGGGGAGAAGACATGCTCACGGACAGCCACTTAGGCAAAGCTCATTGCTCAAGGCACACAGGAAGTTGGCTCTGCCGTGACTGGACCTCTCGCAGGGACGCCCCCAAAAGCGCAGCATTTCAAAACTCATGTCCAGATGCATCTGGACATCCACATGCCCTGGCTTTATGCTTCTGGTGGGATTCTGGAAAGAGCCTTGTCAAGTATTTCCAGCAAGCATCATCATGCTCCATATGTTATGCATGATGAGGTCCGCAGTCACACAAGGTCGCTGCAAGAAGCTGTGGCGAGCGCTAAGCACCTGCTAAAGACATCCCCCAGCTGTAGACAGCAAGACTATTCCTTCTTCCCTGATGAAAAGGTAGCCAGTGACATTTCCTTTTAGCTGCACGTTGAAGATCATCGCCTCGCAACGACAAAGCAAGCAAAGCTAAATCAGGATACCAGTGCTACCTTTTGTTGGGACTTCTTGCTTCTTGCCACACTTGCTGGCACGAGCATTGGCACCCCATATCCCCGACATCTCTGGTGTCAGTCAAGACATGTCTCCGTTGCTGCCATTTAACACTACATCTAATTTCCTTGGAACTTTTCAGGTGAGTTAGGCCTCCAAAATGCTTCAAATCTTGCAGGCATAGAGAACTAACAAAAAGTGAGAACTGATGCTTATCGTGGCTTATCGTTAGCGTCCAGTCGTGTCGCAAAGGCTGCAGGACAGCACCTGAATCAGCCACCAGACTTGGAGTTTCGTCTTTCGCTCAGCACTCCAGAACCCAGTTTTGGGGCCAACCCACTGCCCCTTCACTGGACAAGCTCTGCAACTGATTCAACCACCTCGGGGACATTCCAAGGTTGCCAACACACCATCATCATCACCACCACCGCCTTTTTGGAATCCAGACACTTGTCTGCGCTTCAGTAAGACGCTTCCTTGAGTTGTTTGTGTGTCCCAGCAATTTTTTGACATAGCCTCTCTAGCGCCCCTAGCTGTCAAGCGGTAAGTTTTTCAGCACTCCAGCTTTGCAGCACATACAGCATACCCCGCCTCCAGACCGCAGGCAATTTTCACTGACATTTGCCAGCCAGCACCTTTCCCGACAATGCATCACATTCCCCCTGGACCGCCAACACGGCCGCAAGGCCGTAGCAGATCCAACACCTGGTCATTCAGTAAGGCAAGTGGACGAAAAAAAACTTTCTTTACTTGCCCAGCATCTCGACGGGTCCGTTCCGTACCGAACTCACAGACTGCCAGCTGGTCGAGCTTTGGCCTCTGACGGAAGACGGCAAAGTCGGCCCGAGGCTGCCGACTTTTTCTTTGGCCATTTGCAATGGAAATGGAATTTCGTGTGTCTATGTCACGATGACATTGGCGCGGCTGTACGCACTTCAGCAGTGGGACCTCGTGGCGGCGACACGCGTCATCCAGGGGCAACAACGCCCAAGTGGGTTTCGCTCGAGGACAGGTGGATCCTGGGTGGCAGTCGCCCATGTGAAAGACCCGGATCCGCGCGCGACACGAAACCCGGCGCAGCCGGCTTCAAAGACCCGTTCAAGACCCGGCAGCCCGGGAAGCACGGATGGCCAGGGTTGATTGCGCTCCAGGGGCACCCGAGATGAGGACGAAGGCCTTGTTTCGCCCGAGGGTGAGCCTGTCCGGCATGGCGGTTCCGAGTAGCTCGTGACACCAAGTGGCTTGACAGACAGTCGTTCGAGGCGAGAGGCTGGCAGTGTACATTTTGGGTCTCGAGACTTGTGCGGCTCCAGGATGCGATTGGAGGAAGTCCTCAGCCGGTCGGTCCGAGCTTGCCACTGATGATGGGGGATTTGGGAAGATGGGGAGAGGGCTGCATGGACCAGTTCTCCCCGTCTGGGGAAGCCATGTCAAATGTGGAAAGAATGGAAACTCTGGGCGACATTGAGGGGAAAACATACGATTATGAGGCCTGCTGATGGCAGGAATATGGGGCCCCGACCGTCGAGTCCGGGGAAGATCGGAAGCAGCCGCCGATTTCTAGGGCCGTATGCACCATGAATTTGGAACCCGGAACCTGCAGATGCGTGCTCAACAAGTGGTGAGCATCCCGGGAGCTGCCAGCAGTACCGCTGGGCTGACAGGCTGGGGGCTGAGCTATCGTTGCTGCATGCCCAGGTGTGCGTGCGGCTGCGATGCACACCGTAAGCTATTTGCGTCTGAGACACAGTGTGGCCTGCTCGCGTGACCTCAGTGAGCCCAGTTTCGAGACGCCACAGACGACACCACCAAGCGGTGGGATGGGAACACCAGACATCAGCACTGCAGTTTCTGACAATCCTACGAGATGTCGTTGACTCAAGAAAAAAAGAGCCGCATCTTTCGGCGTCAACCCTTGTACTATTTGGGAAGTCCCAATAGCTCGGGGCGGGACCTGAAAAGAACTCCGTGAATAAGCCCTCTTTGGAGACCCCTGAAGCGGCAGAAGAGTCAAGAAACCGGGTCCCGAGTTCCAGAAGCTTCACGCCCTGCAGCCAAAGTGGATTAGAATGCGGGGTGAGCCGGGTTGGGGGATTGATAATGCCAAAGCGGGTCTGATCTTGAAAGTCCAGGTACTGTGCCTTGCTGCCGTCCAATGCCATCAATTTCAGCTTCCAGGCCAGATCTAGCGGCCGAGGTCAATTGGAAGAGGCCAGTGGCCACAGGGGCAGAGGCCAAACCTTGGATCCCAAGCACGGCTCTGGGCTGTGGATGTCCTGGAAACGGTAACAATAATGTTGTACCAAAACTCACGGACGCAGCCAACCTATGCTACGGAATGGATTTCCAATGCAAACATGGACTTTTCTTCCAAGGCTGGGGTCATGATACACCGTCTTTCTTCAGCAATTTCCACCGCGGCATTCCTCTTTTAGGGGTCTCAGTCGACGTCTCCACAGTCCACAAGGCGGTCGAAGCCGTTCGTTTACGGAGTACACAGTACTGTACACATTTACCCATCTATTTCTGGTTGTTGACAGAGCCGGTTCTTCTTCGTGGATTGCCGAAGATACTTCAGTACATGCCTACTATTTTACCACTTTACTTTCCCTCTTTGACCTCCTGGGACTGTCCTCGTGCCAACCTTCTTTCCTTGGACACCAAGCATCAGCCCTGTGAACATCGTCCAGCCCCGTTCTATAACTCCACACACTCAAAGTTCCTATCACCTGCAATCTAGAGACAATCGGAAGCACACACGCCCCACCCTCTTCCCGGCAGCAACACACAGCGTCATCGCTCACATTTCCCATTGCGTATCGATCGGAAACGCAGCAGCGACGACACAAGCACGAGAGCACTTTCCCTTCTTCTCCAAATCGTTCTCCAAAAACAACCTTGGAATCGCTCAAACTGCTACTGCTTCACTGTGTTCAACTCAACGCGATCACACCTCTCAACCCTGCAAATCCCGATCGCTTCCTACTTCAACCGTCCTTGTGCATTGCGTTCAATCCTCAGCTCTGCATTCATTCTTCATTCTTTCTTCCTACAGTCCTACGCGCCTCCTATGATTTCGCAATTACCGACTCCGTATCTTCGAGGCTCAACAATCGCCAGTCATGGCTCCCAAGACTAACGGCAGAGGCGTTCAGGTGGAGGACACGCGCATCTGCGTGGTTATGGTGGGCTTGCCCGCCCGAGGTAAAAGCTACATCGCACAAAAGGGTAACTACCAACTCCCGTCTCGCATTCGCCCTCCGAGCTATTTCGCTTGCCCTTCACTCATTCATATTCCTCTGCCCTGTCTGCCTCCCAGTCTTGTTGACATTGTCTTTGTTCCAATTCATGTAGCAGATAGCTCCGTTGAGACTCCCCCAACCCTCCACCACTGTTCTCTCTGTTCAGAAACATCAGATTGCGAATCGCCGGGGTTGGAACACAGTACTCTAACGCCTGTTGCTGCTGCAGCCCAAAGATACCTCCAATGGCTCTCCGTACCCGCCCAGACCTTCAACGTCGGCAACTACCGCCGAAAAGCCGCCGCACAACCCACCGCCGAGTTCTTCGCGAATGGCAATCCAGAGGGGGAACGTCAGAGGAAGGCTGCTGCAGAGGCAGCCGTCGCCGATATGCTGAAGTGGTTTCGTGAAGAAAATGGCGTTGTGGCCCTGCTGGACGCCACCAATTCGACCAAGGAGCGCCGCAAGTGGATTCTCGACATCTGCACCAACGCCGGGATAGAGGTCATTTACGTGGAGTCCAAGTGCGACGACGAGAATCTGATCATGGCAAACATAAGAGACGTCAAGACAACGAGTCCGGACTACAAGGGTCAGGATCCAGAGCAGGCGGCGCTCGACTTCAGAAACCGCATTTGCAACTACGAGAAGATCTACAAGTCCGTCAACGAGGATGGAGACGAGGAGCACCTAACGTTCCTGAAGATCATGGATGTGGGCAAGCAGGTCATCATCAATAGGATCCAGGATTACCTTCAGAGTCGGGTGGTGTACTACCTTATGAATTTACACATCAGGCCGCGCTCTGTGTGGCTGTCACGGGTATGTCTTTTCCCTCCCCACTCCGTGAGGGGCGAGGGCTTGGCCTGATTGCGGACTAACGTGGTGCACAGCACGGTGAGTCCATGTACAACCTCGACGGGCGAATTGGAGGTGATGCGCTACTGTCACCTCGCGGCGAACAATATGCGCGCGCGCTCCCCGGTCTGGTGCGCGAATCAGTGGGCGTATGTGGCACTCCTTCCCTCCCTTGGCAGAGTATAGCTCCCCCAAGTTGCTGACACCTTTTCCGCCAGGATGACCGCCCACTCACGGTCTGGACATCGACACTCAAGCGCACCATCGCCACCTCCCGCTTCCTCCCCAAGCACTATAACCAACTACAATGGAAAGCGCTCGACGAACTCGACGCCGGCGCCTGCGACGGCATGACGTACCAGGAAATTAAGGACCAGTACCCCGAGGACTTTGAGGCGCGTGACGAGGACAAGTACAACTACCGGTACTCGGGCGGCGAGTCGTACCGCGACGTGGTGATCCGGCTGGAGCCCATCATCATGGAGCTGGAGCGCAGTGAGGATATCCTGATTGTGACGCACCAGGCGGTGCTGCGGTGCATCTACGCGTACTTTATGAAGCGCGACCAGGAGAAGAGCCCGTGGATGCATGTGCCGCTGCACACGCTCATCAAGCTGACGCCGCGCGCGTATGGCACCGATGAGCAGAGATGGGATGCGAAGATTGCGGCTGTGAGCACATGGAGGGGCAAGGGCAGTACGGCGAAGCATGAGGATCCTATACCGGCGGCTTTACACTGAGTCGTGGGAAAGAGAAGGGACCGCCACGTTCGTCATCTAGGGGGGCTAACGAGTGCTGCCCGCTGTGCCGAGCCTATTCATGATTTAGAGCTAAGCATGCTCCAAAATGGTTCTATGAAAGCAACGGAGCCTTCTGCAGACACTCCTGGCAAAGGATGCGACAGGGCCGGCAAATTGTGTGCGTTGGACTGCATAGGAAAACGAGGACACAGCATCAGTCTGGCTTCTGCATAGAAAGGGCGGAAATACATCAACCCTGAAAGGCAAATTTGAACTTTTGGCAACAACATTTTCCCTGCAGTGCGAGTAGTTGATCCAGGTAACTCGAGAAAGCGTCTCTACCAGAGATCGTCCTGTCCTTATTTGGTGCCATCAACATTTTGTAGGACGCACTTCCTTGCTCTACTTCCGAAGTAGAGTGGTCTCGAGCCTCACTATCTCGGCATCCAGACCAGCGGCCCATTATCAATGAAGCGGGTAGGTCATCTGACAGCCGAGATTGAAACGGACCCCTGTCGGTCAAACCCCTGCAATCCATGCCTTATCATTTATCGCCGCTAGGAAAAGTTTGGATAGCGGTCGACTTGTACTTGAACTTTCTCCCCTCGTCAGTCAACTGCCCCGTCGTCACACACCAAAGCCGCAACTATCTTCATCACCAACCAGCCCATCATGGCATCCGACCTGACCAAGAAGAGAAAGGCAAAAGACTCGGTCAAGGATACGGCCGAGCACGCGTCCAAGAAGTCCAAGAAGAGCAAGGCGCCAGAGCCTGAGGTCGAAGATGTTGAGGAGGCCAGCGACGCAGAGCAAGAGGCTCTGAAGCGCAAGGCTGAGCGCAAGCTGGCCAAGAAAGCCAAGAAGAGCAGGAAGGCCGCGAAAGAACCCGAATCTGAGGCCGAAGATGTCGACGAGGACGCAGAGCCCACAGAGGATGCTGCGGACGATGCCGACAAGCACCAAGCCGAACCTGCCGCACCCCCCGCCGCCGACCTCCCCGACTCCAACCTCTCCCTCCCAGAAGCCGCCGGCGCCGAAGTCTCCTCCTTTCACGAGCTCCAACTCTCCGAAAAGACGCTCCAAGCCATCGACGACATGGGCTTCAAGACCATGACCGAGATCCAGAAGCGCGGCATCCCGCCGCTGCTCACGGGGAAGGACGTGCTGGGCGCCGCGAAGACGGGCTCGGGCAAGACGCTCGCGTTCCTCATCCCCGCCATCGAGATGCTGCACGCGCTCAAGTTCAAGCCGCGCAACGGCACCGGCGTCATTGTTGTCAGCCCGACGCGCGAGCTCGCGCTGCAGATCTTCAGTGTCGCGCGCGACCTGCTCAAGCACCACAGCCAGACGTACGGCATCGTGATTGGCGGCGCGAACAAGCGCGCCGAGGCGGACAAGCTGGGCAAGGGCGTCAACTTGCTGATTGCGACGCCCGGGCGATTGCTGGACCACCTGCAGAGTACGCCGTTTGTGTTCAAGAACCTCAAGAGTTTGATCATCGATGAGGCGGATCGGATTCTGGAGATTGGGTTCGAGGACGAGATGAGGCAGATTATCAAGATCTTGCCCAAGGAGCAGCGGCAGACGATGCTGTTCAGTGCGACACAGACGACAAAGGTCGAGGATCTGGCGCGGATCTCGCTGCGCCCTGGGCCGTTGTATATCAATGTGGACGAGGAGAAGGAGTTTGCAACGGTGGAGAATGTGGAGCAGGGCTACTGTCTTGTGGATGCGGACAAGCGCTTTCTGCTGCTGTTTAGCTTCTTGAAGAAGATGGCGAAGAAGAAGATCATTGTGAGTTGAATCGCGTGTGTGTATGTTGCCAGACGGGAGGATTTTGGGTGCTAATTGTGCTTGCAGGTCTTTTTCTCGAGCTGTAACTCCGTCAAGTATAACGCTGAGTTGCTCAACTTCATTGATCTGCCTGTGCTGTCTTTGCATGGCAAGATGAAGCAGCAGGCCCGGACAAACACTTTCTTTGAATTCTGCAACGCAAAGACAGGCACTCTCATCTGTACTGATGTTGCTGCGCGTGGTCTCGATGTAAGTTCTAGGACAACTGTCCCATCCATTTATGCCCATACTAACACGTCCCAGATCCCCGCCGTAGACTGGATCGTCCAGTACGACCCACCAGACGACCCCCGCGACTACATCCACCGCGTGGGCCGCACAGCCCGCGGCTCCAACAGCAAAGGCCGCAGCCTCATGTTCCTGCAGCCCTCGGAAGTCGGCTTCCTGTCGCACCTCAAGACGGCGCGCGTGCCCGTCGTCGAGTTCGAGTTCCCCGCCAACAAGATCTTCAACATCCAGTCGCAGCTCGAGAAGCTCATCGGCAAGAACTACTACCTCAACCAGTCGGCGAAAGACGGCTACCGCTCGTACCTGCACGCGTACGCGAGCCACTCGCTGCGCAGCGTCTTCGACGTCAGCAAGCTCGATCTGGTGAAGGTCGCCAAGAGTTTTGGGTTTGCGACGCCGCCGAGGGTGGATATTCAGCTGGGGGCCGGGTTGGGACGGGACAAGAAGGCCGTTCAGGGTAGGCGGCCGTATGGAAGTCAGCCGCCGCAGCAGAAGAATGGATTCCGGAACCATCGGTAAATTTCTTGATTGTTGTTGTGTGTGGTAAGATTCAGGGCTAGCCGATCGAACGGTACCAAGCGACTGGGTATTTGATAGATACCCTCTTCTTCAGACATGGGCATGGTGGCGTTTTGGGCGTTGCGGGACCAAAAGTTGAAGGGTAAGCGGCACTGTTGCAATTTGTGTTCAGTGCTCGACAAGAGGGACGCGTTTGGTAGTCTACTCAGTAATCAAAACGACATACGAACACGGTGCATCTGGCCATTTTCTACGGGCAGATCCTGCTGCATTCCGAGTGTTCCTTTCGCACTGAGATACACATCCTCGCACGTTAGCTCATCATCAGTGCCATATTTCTGACCGTCTTGCGACGATGCGCGGTCACAGCCCAGCGTCACCACGCGCCTGGTTGGAATCTCTTTCCGGGGAGACCCGTGCGAGATACTGAGCTCGCTGGATCTTGACCAAATCCTTCAACGCCTTGAACACCTCAGCAATGCGTATACACAAAAGGAAACGAGAGTGATGGCACGTCTTCGGAGCCCCCCTCTTCCCCAATTAGCAACTCCATGTCCTTGTACCCAACTCTCCTCCGAGTGCTTGCTTCTCCAAACACCAGAATTTACCCTTCTCAAAAACTCCGCCGCTCATTTAAAAATCGCAATCAACAGCACCAAAATCACAATTAGCACCACGATCGCCACCATCTGCTTGCTCTCCCCCGCCGACCTGGCGACCTTGCCCAGCGCGCCCCGCGCCCGGTCCAGCCGGCTCTGGTGTCGGTCCACCAGCGCCTCCTGGTCCTCGAGCATCGCCACCTGGTCGTCCAGCTCGTCGCCGATCTGCATGCTCAGCTCGCGCTGCCGGCTGATGCTCGCGCCCAGCGCGTCGAGCTGCGCATCTTGTTCGGCTAGGATCCGGCTGTGGTGTGCGTGCACCTGCACGTTGTCAAGCCCCGCCGCGGCGTCGCGGTAGCCCGCGGGCGCGTCCGGGTCGTCGCGGTACGGCTGGTTGAAGAGGGCGGCTGCGGTTTCTTCGTCGGTGAGCGCGGCGGTGCTGGCGGCGTCTTGGAAGCGGACTGACTTGTGGGCGTGCGAGCCGGGGGTGCCGGTGCGGAGGGAGCCGGGCTTTTTGGTGGTGGTGGTGGTGGTGGTGGTGGTCGTTGTGGAGGATGCGTGCGCGAAGTCGGCGGCGAGGGTGGGGTCGTTGGGGTGCGTGAGAGTTGAGGTTGTGCTGGGCGAGGAGAAGCCGTGGAATTGGGACGTTAGATCGTTGAGCTGTTTTTGTAGGCCGGGCAGGGCATCGGAGAGATTGGCTGCTTTTCTGTGGTGATAAATGTTGCTGTTAGCTGCGAGTAAACTCAACTATGCGACTTTGCGATAGCTAGGAAGTGCTTGGTGATGAGCGAAGAGGGAGGAGGGGCATGATCCCGTACGCCTCGTCGCCCGCCTCCTCCAAGCGTGCCTGCTCTGCCTGGAGCGCTTCTAGTCCATCGCGGAACTGTTCGAGTGAGCGGGATATGTGGCCGTCTTGCGAGTCGCTGTCGAGATTGAGGGCTTGGGCGCGTTTTCGTTCGAGTAGTGACAGTTTGATATGGTCTGCCAGGAGGAAGAGGGCATTCGGGTTTGACATGATTCCGGATGGGCCGAGTGCTCAGTTGCGACAGCCTGGCTCGTGTGGTGAGGGGGCTCTTTGAGTGGTTATCTTCAGAGAGGAGCTGAGACGACAAGATTTTGTCCAGATTATGTCGAATGCAGGTGCAGTGAAGTGATGAAGCGAATGAGTGGCCAATTGATCTGCAGTGATGGTGGTTTCTGAAAGCATCCAGTGTTGCTGTGACGTTGGCTGCCACGGAGAGGCAGCAGGGTCCGATTATCTCCGAATTTAGACAAGGCTGAATGTGGGGGCCAGATCCCTGCTGCGGATCACATCTCAGCGCTCAGCCAAGACCCAATTGAAGGGTCTTCTTGGTGAGATATCATATATGGCAGACTAAAAACCATTGTGGTGGACTTCTTGTTCCAATGTTCACTATCTCCATTTCATGAGATGTACAACTTGAACAGCTCTTTTTGTGCCATGGCTACTTGGTGGACTTACGGATGTCTCACATATGATTGCTAACCCCCCTTTTGCATACTGTACATCACCAGAGCTCGGGAACCCTTCCAAACCTCAAACCGTCCCCTTTGGCTGATGAGCAAGGTACCTGGGCCGCTTCGCTTGATCGTCCTCCTCCTCCCAGCTTCGCACGCTCGTAGGCATATTCCGGCGTTTGACGCTTGGCAGACATGAATCCTGCCTATGTATTCCACTCTGGATACGACGTGCTCAGCATCAGTTGAAGAGTCTTTGTGCGACAATCACAAGACCCCCAGCTCAGATTTACGGGGCACTGTGAAACCCGGGGAAACGAGTGGGCCAACATGGAGCCGTGAAGCGATTGAAGCCACGGCTGCGATGTGCAGTCCGCCATTACCGCGAGTCGACCCCCATGTGAACCTACGCTCATTCCCGTCCTTCGGCCCTGCTTCAAGGCGTGTCAAACATTTCTGTGACATGCTCCTTGTCCAATTTGAACGAGCTGCGAACCTTTCAGCCTTGCACTAGCATGACTCGTCACGGCTCTTGGAACCATCCTGCCATCCCAACCACGGACGCAGTACTACTAATACGCGCAATACAGTCGTTCGTGGCGAAAGTTGTTAATGCTTCCTACCTCCGAGGACATGGAGTCCACCAAGCCCCATCGAAACCCGGTGTTCGAACCACCACCGACTGTGTCCGTCCAAGACGATAACCGCGCTGGTCGCCGCGCCATCGTCTAGATCATGGATGGCCTTCCCACTGGATGGGAGTCCGACTACGACGGCACCCGATGGCTGTACCGGTACGCCCCGACAGGGCGAATCCAGTTCAGCTTTCCTAAACCTGGTGACGAGTTTCCCGATTATGACGCGCCGAATGCTGGGCGTATCGCCCTCACTCCGGATGACCGGCTAGCCTACGAACTGCAGCTCAAGTGGCAGAAGGAAGGGAAGTTCAGTCAGGGCAGCATGATTCCTCGAAAGGGGAAAGCCGGCACCAAGGACGACAATTTTGGCACCAAAACAGCATCAGGCTATTTCGACGCGAGCGGTTTTATGTATCTCGGAGAAGGGCCGGATGATGGCGAGTTGACTCCCGTCGCTGACAAGAAGCCTGTTATACCAGAGTAGTGAGTGAATGTCTTGCTGTGACACCATGGCGAATATGTGCTGACGGTCTCTGCTATTTGCAGTCCATCCGGTGTGGCAGAGCTGGCAACTAGCGATACTATGCTGTGCGCAGAAGAGTTAGCTCCCATCGAGCTGGACGCAGGCCCGGTTCAGACCGTGGTGACTATTGGTCTCGCTGGAAATGTGAACAAGGCTCCCAATGCAGCCAAGTCCTCGCCTCCAGAGCCGCGACCCAATCCATCTGTGCCGCAGTCAGGGCCACAGGTCACGAAGGCTTCGCCAGCACACGAAGACGACATCTATTCGGCTACTCCCGTGGACAACCAGTCGGAACCACAACCAATCTTTGCTCGAGACCAGCCACATCAAGAGAACGTTTTGTCGACAGGCGAGGCGACTCCAATGCCAGTAACACCACGATTCTCATTCACCCCAATCGCATCGCCGATAAAGACGGGCAACAACAAGGTGGCACAGCCGCATGTCATGAGCCGACCAGACGCGAATCCAACTCCGCTTGCCCTTCCCCGAAGATCTTTCGATGATATCCAGACTGCAGCCAGCTCTCTGCAACCACACACCGCGCCCAGCAATCGTGCAAGGCAAAATACCACCAGTGACCCGCCATGGACCCCTACTATCAAGTTTGTCCAAAGCGGCCAGCTCCAGGAGAGCAAGGTTGCGGTCTCCCCTGGAGCTTCACCCGGACTCCTAGCTCTCCAGCAAAACAGTCCGCTCAACAAGGTCTCGGAATGGCTTCATCGGCAGTCTTTTGTGGAGCCATCATCAGACCCGAGTCACACCGAGGTGCCAACCAAAATTTCTTCAGAGATTCCGCCTCCAGCTGCTGTCGTTGCTCGTCAATCAGTGCAGGACCGGAGCGCAGCTGGCCGGGGTCTGCCACAGCCAAAGCCCACGGAGGGTGAAACTAGACCTGTGAGTCGAAGCGAGCACCCCTCTCTGCCTGTAGCTGTTCGTGACAGCCCGCGCAGCAGCAGTCCAAATAAACTGTTCAACAGACCGGAAGATCGAGTGGTGGAGTCTATCATTGAGGTGCCGAGTGCACCGCGCATGGGCGGCTCTCGTGGCGTGCAGCTGAAGGACTTGGTACCCGGCCATACACGCAAAGCCGCGACCAAAGGCAAAGACGAGCCACAACGAAAGAAGCGCTTCTCGTGGGAGGACGGGACCATCAGTCCAGAGGGAAAGTCGACGAAAGACACCATGCCGGTACCGGTTTCAAGACCGAAGACACCGCCGAAGCCTCCCACCACGCTGACACAGGCCTCTTCGCGTTCACAACATGCGGCGGCACATCACACTCCCAGGACAAGCCCCTTGCCGAGTCCGAGTCTACTCTTGGGCGGGCATTTGTCACCCAGTCATGCGCAGAAGGGCGTCTTGGTCGAGCATGCAGTGCTGTCGCCCTGTACCGCTACCGTGGAGACCTTTGCGCAGGAAGTACTGCCGCCCCTGCCACTTGGGAAGAGACAATCACCGGACATGGACCCGGTACTCCAGCAGCCCAAGTCCAACGCATTTGAGCAGATCTCGGAGCTAATCGCGGTTGCAAACGCGGCCATGCCTTCTGCTCGACGACTCACGGCTATGGGACCTATGCTTCTGACCGGGGATAGCTGGCATAGTCCAGATAAAGAGACCTCACGATCTGCTCCGGGCTCTCCTGACCAGTTGACTGCGCGCCCTTTCCTACCATCCATGGCGGCTCAGCACTTGAATGTCCGGCCGGCTCATAAACGCAGTGTGAGCCAACAGAAGCCATCCATTCCGGGCTTGAAGCCGCCTGCGAAACAGCATAATCGGTCGCAATCGTTGGCTGCTCCTTTCGATTCTTCGAAAAGTTCTGCAGGCCCGTCAAACGTTGGTCGATCACCTCTCACCCCAGCACAAACTGATGGGACTGAAGGTTACAAACCCCATGCTAGGGCGTTGACACAATTGACAGCTGGAAGCTTCCCATACCATCCATTGCGCTCCTCCCCATTAATCACACCAGTGTCGAACGATGAAGCCGACATTGACGCACTTTCATCATGGGATCTGGATGAGGAGTTGACACCCAAGCCGTCTATGGGCTCAGCCTCACAGGCTGCCAAGACCACGCAGAGGCCTCCTCTTCAACTCAAGGTGCCTTTCTACCCAGGCCTGCCGAGTTCACCTCGACCTTCGCCGAGATTTAAGCCGAAATTGAGCCCAAGAATGGCTGTCTGTGATCCCAATGAAGGGCCAAAAACGAGCAAGACCCCCGTTGCCGAAGAGACTAAGAGCTCCATCCCAGGACCTACGACTTTAACAAGCGCAATTGCCGCCAACAACACCAACGACGGCCCGAAGATGCTGGGGACCGACACAGTAGACGACACTGCTACTTTTTCCCCGGCATCACATCGACCCTCTGAGAGCACAGTGTCATCCCCAACCAGTTCGATCTTCTCCTCTCTGCGAGATTCTTCCGTATCTGCTTTGTCTGCAACATCTTCAGTGGCAGACTCGCACTTCTCACCGTTGGCAGACCTTAACGCAGAGATGGTTGCCCTGGAAAAGAACCAGGCTCAGCTCGTCCGGCAGCACCGCCGCACCGTCTCCTACTCACCAAACACTGGCGTGGACCAGATGCCAATCAAGCCAGCCCACATGCTCGCACTCACCTCCCCGCCAGTGGTCAGTTCCCCAATCGTCTCATCCCCGTCGAAAGCAGCTTCGCCCCGGCCGACCCGCGTATACACTCCTGTTCAGAGACCAAAGAACATACCCGAGTGGATCAGGCCAGCAGGAACCCCAGCCAGTCCTCCGGTGGTTACACCCAAGGTGCAGGAAGCCGCCTCCGTGCGGCCGTCGATTCCTATTCCAACGGTTGTTGTCCGGGCGCCCACTGTGAGACTACGAGCTCCTCCGACGGCATCCTTTGTCCGGAAGAGCTCGATTGTACGGCCATCGTCCTCTATTATGGAGACGACCTTACCTGCACCACAAGAGATCGTTGTAGTTGAGGGGAAAGTGGCTGATGTGATTGAGGAGCCAACATATGTCGTGGACGTGTTGAGGAAGGCGAGTCCTACCGTGATAGCACCGCCGGTTGTTGAAGTCGTGGACATGCCTTCAACTCCGCCTTTGACGCCGAACGACCTCTTGCTGGGGTCACCTGTTTCCCCCCTCTTTGACCGATCGGCTGTTGCCAAAGTTTTCCAGCCGGCTGATGTCACGCCAGGTCCCGTCGTGGCGTCGCCAGTGGTTGTAGCTTTGAACAAGTCTGGCCCCGTGGACATTCCACTCGTCGTTGAGCCCGTCCAATCAGCCACTGCCCTCCTCCCTTCACCTGATCCTACTGAGGTCTCGCTGCCGGCGACGGTGACGCCTGTGTCTGTCGAGACAGCGCCGGTCAGCTATATGCCGCCTGTCGCTGAGCCCCTGGAAAAAAAACCTGCCGCAACTCGCATACCCAATCCTGTCGAGATCTCGCTGCCGGTCACCATGAGGCCTGCGCCCGTCCAGACGGCGTCATTCATGGCGACGCCGCCAATCGTCGACACCGTCGATACGCGCGAGTCTATGGCCACATCACCGGCCACTGACTCCGCAAGCTCGCCCTGCCCTGTCTTCAAGGAATCGCCCATCGCTAAGGTTTTGCTGCCAGTGAACCCCGCCCAGGAAGAGTCTCCCTCGTCCCGACCGCAAAGCTTCCTGCAATCAATCCGCAACTCCTGGCGCACCTCAACCTTCAGCCTCCCACGCTCCACCCTCACCACGACCGCCTTCCAAAACTCTCACATCCGCGCCAAGAGCCAAAGCACCATTCCCGAGCCTCAGGGAAGAATGGTCGAGACCCTCGCCACAGCAAAGAAGCAACAGACCGAAGCGATAGCTTCCTGGCGCCAGTCTCAGGATAACAACAACAAAGACCACTGGCCAACTAGGAACAGTGTCACCGTGATCGAGGACTCGATCAGCAACGTCGGGGCCGCGATCCGCTTCTTCAACGCGTCGTGGGGGTTGTCGCGGCCTAAGTCGGAAACGGCGCTGTCGTCGCCGGTTGCGCTGTCGTCGGAGGAGGACCTGTCTTCGCCCAGCAAGCTGGACTCGCCTGCGAGCTTCAAGGGCGCGGATATCATGGCTACTGCTGTGACTGTGGTGCGGAGGCGGGGCCCGCCGGTTGTGGTCCGGATTCCGGCGATGCAGTCTTAGTGCTTAAGGACAGAGGTCCACTGATTGCTTCTGCTACTGTATTATATGTCGGAAAGAACAAGGCCAATGTGGGGGCCTGTGGCTGCTTTCGCTGTTGTATGATATAGGATTCCACACTTCTACAATACCATAGTTCCTAGTAGTTAATAGTAAACTCTGGGCTGGGCCCTGCTTGCACACATGTCCGAGACCTAACAGGTTGTCACTTATTTAAGCAGCGATTCGGAGCTGGGTCTGCCAAGATACATAGGGTATCATAGAAGAAAAGGATATCATGGTATCACTAGATGAAATCGTCCCTCTCGTTATTACGTATGTCCCCAATCCTCCTTCACTGCCTTTCTCCGGGCATGCTTGGAGAGCATGTAGCACAGCTTTATGCCTCACAGGCCCACACCAACTTCCTTACACCGTCTGGCCTTTCTCCCCATTATTTCCAGCGTGCTTGTTGTGCGCACGCTCCTTCCTCCTGTGCAGCCACGTCTTGACGACCGGAATCGTCGCCAGAACACTGAACCCCGCGATGGTCCACGCAATGATCTCGATGATCTTGATCTCGTGGCAGAGACTCAAGCCACCCTCCACCTGACTCTTGAACTCGTCGAAGCTATTGGCGATACCGTTGTTTTCGCATTCGACGTAACCCCACATTTGATGGATCAACACGCCGGAGACGATCCAGAGGATAGTCGAGATGACGAGGAAGATCTGGCAGGAGCGTCAGCCATAATCACGGTGCGGTGGAGGAGATGTCTAGGGGATTTGGAAACTTACAGTATGTAGAGTATTCATCAAGTTCTTCACCTTGCGGCAATGTGCCAGCGCGTAGATGAACGACAGGAAAATCGTGCGCGCCGCGCTGAAGATGAGGAAGCCCATCCGCGCTTTTTCGGTGAAGCTCCACCACTTGTCCTTCCTCTCGAGATATATGAAGGCGTCGACGCTCAGGATCAGTTCAGCCACTGCTAGGGCAAAGATGATTCCGAATATGATTCTGCAAGAAACGTAGGTTAGCATTTTGGAGCCGGATATCAGCCACTGTCGTGCGCTTTTGTGCCGCACGTACGGAATCTGCCAGCTGATGCCCTGCGAGCTGTTCCTGGGCTTCTCGCCATTGGCGTTTTTCTTCGATCTCCCAAACATGGTGTTGTCGTGTTTCTGCCCTAGAAGACTGACCAAGAGAAAGGTTTTCGAGATGCCTTCTGCAGCTCAGGGATTGAAGAGTGATTGTCGGTACTCGTGTGGAATACGCTAGACGTGGAATCCACATAATTACGGGACTATCCATATTCTTATAGCCAAAGAAATTGCGTCCTGACGGACTCGCATCTGGACCGTCATGTTCATCCCGTCTATCAACATGCCGTCATCGTAGGCCAAAATCAAGGTCAGGATCGGAGCGTTCGAACATGGCCCCTGCTTCCTCCGGGCCAAAACGCCCGTGCAGGAAGCACAGCGCAAGGGCGGCAAGGCGTTGGTTCCGGTCGGACAGGGCTCCGAAGCCAGAAGCCACACAAGCTTGACAAGCCACAGAATCGTCACGATGGAAGGAGGAAATGTGGCTGCCCCCTACCCCGACCTCGCTTAGAAGCAGGTAGGATCGGCATGGTAAAGGGCTGACGGGCCAACGGCCATCGAAAAGTTGGCATTTTGTACCGATTGGTTCAATGTGCATTGCGTTGAGTATATCCTGCACTGAGTCTTTCGCAGTACTACCTCAGTAGGTTATGTCCTGCAGGCCACTAGACAGTATGCAGCAGGACCCGCCAGTGATTCCATGGGACTTCTCTTCAAGGCATTCATCCCAAGGGTCAGTTTTCCGATGAGATGCCCAACATATGCAATCAAACAGTCTTGTTAGATCGCATCGTATTGGTCCTTCTGTTCCCACCCAACGCCCATCAACTCTTTGAGATCTTCCTCCTTCCGTCACATCCTAGTGCTCCATTTTCTCCAACCTCTCGCCCATTGACTCCTTCAGCTCCTCCTCCTCCCTCAGAAACACCTCCTGCTCCTCCCTACTCTTCTCCAGGTTAAGCCCAAACAGCACCACCAACAGTCCAGACAAGCCCAGCGGCATCAGCAGGTAGAATGGTGTGGAAATGTTCCCGGTATGGTCAATAATCGCCGAGCTCACCAGCGGGCCCACAAACCCCGTCAGCTTCTTGGCCACGCCAAACAGACCGAAGAACAGATACTCCTTGCCCCGCGGAGTGACGTCGGCAATCAAAATCTGCGAATAGGCGAAGTATGGCGATACAAACAAGCCAGTCAGCACCGTCTGCAGCCAGAACTCCCACAAATTGTGGAGGCCGAACCGGATCGTCCATATCCCAACCATGCCCCACCCGTTGACCATCGTGATCGACGCCGCGGCACACACGAACATGACCTTGGACGACAGCCCAAAGCGCCGCTGCACGAGGAAGTGCGCCCGCACGCCCACGACCTGTGCCGCGATGTGGACCATGGAGAGGTACGTCAGCTGCAGGGTGTTGTAGTCGACGACGGTGTTCTTGAGCGTCGACACGACGCCCATCTGCAAGCCGAGCGCGTCCGTGACCAGCACGTAGCCCACCAGGTACACGACCGACTGCCGCAGCTGGCCCAGCTGGCGGGCCGTGTGCCACAGCTGCCACATCCCGACGGTCAGCATCGACTGGCCCGGCGGCAGCGTCTGGCCCGGGCGGCGCTTCTCGAGCACGAACCAGGGCAGCGCGCTGAGCATCCAGACGCCGGTGATGAAGGCGACGACGACGGCCAGCGCGCGGCTGTTGGCGTCGTCGGACTCGTCGATGCGCATGGCGAAGCCGATGCCGATGACGACCGCGAGGACGACGACCTCCGCCATGGACTGCAGGAATAAGGCGGTGGAGGTGATCTCGGAGCGTTTGAGGGCGGCGAAGCTGTCAAATTCGGCTTTTGATACCGTGCCTGCTAGGTATTGCTCCGCTTTGTCATTGACTTCGGGTGTGTTGCGGGCCAGACCTGGAAAGCTTTATCATGCATGTGTCACAAGTCAGTACAGTAGAGGAAATCTCTCGCGAAAATTCGAGGTCATTTAGGGCAACGCACGCAGCAAACCAGAAGTTTTGCGTCGCCGAGTAGGCAATGGCTGGTGATAATCGATTCGTGTCAGTACCGTAGGTATACGTTCATGTGAGGTATGTACATGCATCGGGGAGTGTAGGGCGACTAACAAGTAATGACAGAGAGTGCAATAGCAACCCGATATTTGTCGGGCTCGTGTGCACCAAGCCACCCGAAGCCGAAACCCCATGAGACCAACGACAAAAATATGAGAATATTAGGCCTCCATGTCCCAAAGTCTGTCTACCGTCAATCGTCGCAGCGAGTTGGACCACGAATGGACGATGGCTCCTCGAACTTACCAGCAAAGCTCCCGATGAACAAGTACACGAAGCTGTTACCGGCGGTCTCGAGTCCGTCCAGTAAGAGGACGATACTCTGGATTTTTCGGTCCCTGTGTATCGAGGCAAAAAGATCAGTCTTCGGACCTTGTTCCCCCTCTGAAATGCTGGTCATGGTACTGGCTTACCTCCCAAAGAAATTCAAAATATCGCCCGGTCCAGCTGCACGATGTAGCACATTCTGGAATAGGGATGGCACGAAACCCAAAAGGCCGATTGCCCCAACATAAGCAAAGTAATACGACCAGACTTCATATTTGGACGCTTCCAGACTGCGATCAACGCACTCAAGGGTCGCAGTACGGCCGTCTAGGGATCCCGAGACCTCATCGGTGATAGTGTTGATGGATTCGTGTTTGGCTTCCGATATGGAGTCTTTGGTGTCCGACATCGTGGAGAACAGAGAATTTTCTATGGAGACTACGAAGTAGTGGGACAAAAGAATTGCTGGTTAGGCGCAGAAGCAGAGAGGTCGTGCCGGGCATGAGATAGCAAAAGCAAAAGCTTCCTGAACTCACTTTCTGGCTTCATGGAGTTTGGAGCATTTGATTTATAGATCCAGCTGCGTGGAAACACAGCAAGCAGCTCCAATGGGATAAGATTTCTAACTTTCCGGGCCGTAAAGCTTAGGGGAAATATCACTCTTATTTCTAGGTAGAGTGTGATCGGAACCCCTATCTTTGCTACTGGGATACCGCGCAGCATAATTAGCCTTCGATCTGCTGCAAACCGGTACGGTAGATCAAGCACCAGCAGAAGACGTATACTGTCCTATGGTAGATGACCGGACTTCTTTCCTATTTCCGTAACTATACAGTCATAGGCCATGCAACCTTGACCGTCACATCTACCCATGAAGCTCGCCTTTACAATTTCATTCCTGAAGTATGGTAACGGCAGTACTTCAAGCAGTGAACATCCCCGCAATAGAATATGGCTAAGGAGCAAGTTTGTGGATTCAACAGAGCCTTCAAGTTGCCTGGTAAGTTCCCAAATGGAGTGATACTTCACTTAGGCAATACGAATACTAATTAGAGACCGCAAGTATAAGTACAATGGCATTGTTTTTGGATACTACGGAGTAGAGATGAGTGATACACACAGTATCATTGTCCGGGCCAGGATTTCTATGCCCGAGAATACTAAGTTAGCCGGAAAGCAGTAGCCCTAATAAATTAGATTTCCACTGCTACTGTTATAGCGAGGGCTAAGGGTTATTCTTCTTTATTCCGCTCAGTTAACCAGGTATGTACCGCCATATAGCCCTAGGATCTTCAAAGAGCAGGTTAAGTATAGACGCAGAGTTTAAGACCGTTCGATAGTAATCCCAGCCGAAACACGCTGCGCTCTGTGCCGGAAAAACGACCGACTGACTGCTACTCGGTATGATACTCCGTAATTAGAATCGAATAATCGTAAGATGATAAGCAATGTTTAACTTCCCTTAAGAGCATTTTTTAAGCTTCCCTCCCGCACCGGTGAGGATTGTAGACAGCAATACAACTGCACACTTGAGTACTCCGTATTTTCAGCAACAGCCCGACGCTACTTCCAAGGTTCCTTCACAGCTCCCCTTTCGCCACCCCCTTCGCATGAGTTGCCGAATTTCGCTGAGACGGCATAGAGTAAGTTCTTCTGTCGCTACGTAGTCATTCTTTGCCGCTCTCATACAGCCCTTTCAGTATACTAATAAGCTCCTGTGGTTAGCAAGGCGGATGGTAACCACGGAGGTAAAAGTCTTGACTCTTCCATAGCTATACACATATCTATATATATAAGGCTCGCGTCTGCGGCCTGTGCCCGGGTCCTCATGAAACCCGACGCAGTCCCAGCGAAGAGCGCTCAAGTCGTGGTCTTTGAGACATCACACAAGACTCTGAACAGGCGTTTCAGGCGGCAGGGGATGCGGGCTTCCTCGCCGAATTTGCCGTCGTCGTTGCCCTCCTCACTGGTTTCCCGGTATCATGAGGAAAACCTTGTGAACGAGGGAGCCTTGGGTCGTATCTCCCCGAATTTATTGTATTAGTTCATGATTTAAAGCACTGCGGGCTGAGAATTTTCAGCTGTACGGTTCTGAAAGTATTGAATCCGACGAAGCAGTATCTGAACAGCATTCGTAGGTACGGTGCTAGCATGGCAGCAGCATGGTCCTGAAGTCTTGGGAGCATGAAGTTTTCTCACCAGGTCACTCGGGGTTTTATCTTAGAATTCAATAGATTTGGGGCTTGTTTGAGGCGTAGCGGCGATCACTTGTTCTAAATACTAAGATAACAGCTGCTCCAATGCGTACCGCTGCCAAGTGGAGCAAAGCCAGCGGACCAGTGCACTTAATGCCAATTGACTAAACGCACTGGGCCCCTGAGATTCCTGCCACAATTGCACAACCACCGCAGTATGGGACCGCGAGTGATAATGTGGTGCTCTGCCTAGAGCTTTGGCAAAAACGACGGAATCTTGCGTCTTTTGAGGCGCAAGATCGATATGCCGGCCTCCTGAGATTCTGATGGCAGGAAGTTCGGCCCGTTGCCATGGTTCGAAGTGGGATAAGCCCGGTCTTCAAGTTCGGGCTTGTGCTGACCTGTTGGGAACTGGGGACGGCTCCTGGTGGATAACTCCCGGTAAGTAACAATGAACTACCGTGATTACTGAAATTATTTAGGCTTCAGAACATCTTCGTGTGCAGCAGACTCCAGCTTAGAGTTAGAGTCAGACCAGTGAAAGCCAGAGCGCCGGTGCTGCCGGGCGGCACAGCACAGGCTATATGCCAGGCTTCAATGTTACCTTTCTCGCCGGTCCCTCTGCCTCGCCACCTTGGCGCCCTCTTCGTCATCAAACGCTCACGTCCGCAGAATTAGGATTCAGCCAGCTTTGCATTCCCTGTCTGCCTGTTGCCCGCCATCTTGTTCTACACCGCAGCACACCAGCGCCGTTCAGCGAAGCGGGGCCCTACACGTGCGGTTTGACCTTCGATATGATAAGATGGCATGAGACCTATTGCCGCAGACCATATGTGGTGGACGTGGGTGGCATCCCGACTTGTCGCAACTGTTTGGGCTTGGCTTCAGTTGACGATTGTGCTCGTGATCCAACACCGCCCCTCAAAATCATTCCAGAGAAGGATCTTTACTCTTTCGAAGTTGATTACAACCTCACATGGCCGCCGCAGGTTCGTTACTTCTGCGATAGCACACATGGACCACCAGCGCCTACTCTGAAGCAGGGAGCACGGACAGGGCCATCAGATTCTGGTCCAGGACAAGGTGAACGATTGTCAGGATCATCCAGCCATGCTGCTTGAGAATCACACTAGACTTCTGCAACTCAGTCCCGGCTAATTTTGTGATGTTCTGCACGGAGAGCTGATGGTCATTGAGCTTGGTGAGGGAGATGACGAAGGCGGTATCGAATACGAGTGCTTGTCCTACACGGCGGCAGATGAGCATGGGGAATACCATGGCTCCCAGTTGTACCTGGGAGAGTTCTGGGACGCTGTCTATATCAGCAAGACCTGTAAAGCCGCCCTTCGACAACTACGCCGGACGAACTCACCGAGACTGCTCTGGGTAGATGCCGTGTGTATCAACAAGCGGAACAACGAAGAAAGGTCGCAACAGGTTACTGTGATGAGTAGGATCTACTCCAGGGCCACGTGTGTGGTGGTGTATCTCGGCGACTCTTCCGAGACGAGGCTTGCTGCATTGGGCCGGCCGGACTGTCTGACACGCCCTCCTCCCCAACATCCATCAGACGCAATGCGAGCCCACAGCATGGCCGAGCAGGTAGAGTACGACCGAAGCATGTATTTCCTGCGAGAGCTTTTCAAAGCACCTTACTTCCAACGGATCTGGTCAGTCCTCGAGTTCACTGTCGCCCAGTCCGTCCTCATTCAGAGCGGCGGCGACGCGGTTGCTTGGCCCGTAGCTGGTATCAGCAAAGACTCGGGTGCCGGTACCCCTCCGTGGGTCTATTACCGAGACAGAAGAGGGCAACTTAACGAGCGAGAGTTGCTCACTCTTTTCCAAATCGCGACTTCCCAGAGCTGCATGGATCCCCGAGATCGCGTTTTCTGTCTTCTAGGGCTCGTCAACCACTGGGACAGGAACAGGATTATTCCATCATACGACTTGTCCGTTGAGCAAGTATTGATTGGCATCGCAGCGTACTTGGTACAGAAGCACGATAGCCTCAAGGACATCTTGCCTCTGGCTGTCAGAAACAGCGGGCAAAATACGGATCTCAAGTTGCCGTCGTGGGTGCCAGACTGGTCCATTGAAACCGCCAACCTGCTGTGGAACTACGTACCCTATCACGACACGCCACCAGTAGCAGCAGGATGTATACTGTATAGTCCAGATCTGCGCGGGATCCGGTGGGTACTGGAGTCGGGCATGCCCAGCATAGCATGTGAGATCCGCGACACGACCGGATCGCTTCGGACTTCCGCCGTTGTGACGTCGCATTCACCACCTCATAATCCCTCCCTCAGCATACGTCCGGGATACTCAGACCACTCAATCTTAAAGCTGGACCACTGCTGGCACAGCGCGAAAATAGTGGCTCGATGGGACCTACCGGCCGCCAGCCTCGACTATGTTCAGGGTGGCGATAATCTCGCCTGGGTTGCAGGACACTTTACAATCCTGAGACCGGACGGTGCGCCTAGCTCGGACCACCCTCGACGCTTCGAGCTGATTCAGACACTCGGAAATGTCTTGAGGTTGTCCAGCTGCATCCAAAATGATCGTCCGTTGCCAGAAAGTGGACGCAGGCTCAATGAGTACGCGACCAGGCCCCGCTCCTGCAGTATCCCAGACTGGGAGGACCGCGACGTTGCCTTGCGCTTTGCGCCCTTCTCCCACGAGGGAAAGCGGCGTGTCATTGCCTTGGACGGTGACCTGCAAGTCCACTTCAACGCCACCCGGACCCCTACCGTTTCCGCCAATGCATCTCACGGTGGCGTTTCCATGACGTCCGATTCCAGTGAGAAGGCATATTTGAAGGCCAGGGACAGGCTCCTCGGAGTTGCCCTTTACTCCCATCTCGGCCTTTTCGACGACGAGAGCGCACGATGGACGTGCTTTCTCCGTGCCCGACAGGAATACCAGAAGCACGAAGCAATAGCTCCCAAATTCCTGGCTTCGGAAGTTGATGTCTTTGCTAAAGAGACTCAAGACGCCAGCGATGTCAGCAGTCAGGCTTCCGCATGCGAACATATCAGCCGCCACGCTGAAGCATGGACCGTTGGAGCAGCTCTGGGAAAAATGAACCTTCAAAATACCGCTGCGGACTGGGCTTCGCTCACTTCCGCTCTACTCACCTGGCTGACAGCGACCGAGGACTTGCTCTCGTTTCTATCTTCCCGAGGACGGGCACTGAACATTATATTGAAGTCTGAGGACGTCGATCTACACCTCGCCGGCTCCGATATCCCCGCCAGATGGCTCGCAACCTGGAAGCGTTACATGAGCGAGGTGTCCGATCGTATGCAAACTGGACGGCTGCCGCCGAAAGAGAGCGTGGCGATGTCCGTTATGAGACAAGCCGTGCGTCTTGCGAAGGTTTCGACTGGTCGAGTACCAGACTATGATGGTATCGGGCTCGCTGAAGTTGACCGTGTCATGAGGGCCAGAGCTGGGACTGTGGAGTTTGTGAAGTCGCTCAGCTGGACGAAAGCGCCGTGCTTGCTGGACGAGCAGCACAGTTTGGATGGCTTCGACCAGGGCATGCTGTCTCGGATGATGTTTCTGCTGCTGGGGCTTGATATTGATCGTGTCGAGATGATTGAGATCGTGTGATGCTGCGGGTTGTCCTTTCAAGAACGCGATAGCAGATCGTGTGAAACTGTTTGTCTCTACAACAGACACAGCAAACAAAAGAAAACGGCCGGCTCGGGCTAATTGTACCCTGAGATAAGCTTTCGGCATGCACGGGACTTGAGATGCAAATCGGGTAGGGCTGACGATATGCACGGATCGGGACAATAAATCCTGGTCGAGTTTCGAGATCGTCTCCTTTTGTGGGTGTCCAGGTGTCTTCAGCTCCACCATTTAGACTCTCAAAAGTTGCCCCAGTGGCTCTCGCAGCAGCTGCACATCATGTGAAACTGGGAACATGTTTGGCCGAACATGCCCCTGAGGCTGTTGATGTGCCCTTGTTGTTAACAGATACGGACACTTATTGCTAGCACCTACGTTACGTAGGCGCGAGGATGTGCTCAGACTGGAAGCCTACTATGGAAAACCTGAGGGCAGTATGCGGAATTTTGACTTTTCAGTGGATAGCAGACGCCGGGGAGCCACGTTGCGGGTCATACTGATTTAAGTAGCTACGGCAAGTCTACGCGGGGTTTGTCACAAGCTGACGCAGTAAGCCGTGCTGTTGTTTGGTATTTGGGAAAGGCGAACGAAGTAACTGTATCTCAGGTGGCTTGCCCATTGCGCATCCGTGTCGAGCGATTCAGGTTCCTTACGGCTTCGGCATCCTGCTACAGCATCAAGAATACATGCGCCATCGGTCGCTTAAGTGTTCAATATGGCGGACCTTGACATACTTTGACATGGCGTTTTGCGTATCCGCCATCTAAAGGTCTGGCCCAAACGCAGAAGGCGTGCAGAATTGAACTCTGTGCTGCAAGTGAATGTCGTGATGGGCGCACTGCCGACTCATGCACTGTTACGGCTGTTGATTCAAACAATCCGACCAGTTTCGTCCAGTTGCTGAAGCGTTCTTTGCTTGTGTTGGCCTAGATCTGGCGTGGCATCTACAATGGACACCGTTTCTCCCGCGGGGGTGTGGTGGGGCTGGACTCGCCAGGTCCACGAGACTATCTCGCTTCGCTCAGGGACTCAAGAGGCGATTCCGTCCTCGGGTGCGAAGGGTCCCAGGCATGCTCCTGTGCTTTGGCGAGATGTCGCGCTAGATTTTACGAACATAAGGAAATGTGGCGGACGTGCTGGTGCTGTACTGGTACTGTGCTGGTACACATCTGGTATCGGATGTCGAACGTGCCATAGTGGCATGTCACGATTCCAATTCCTTGGCCAAAATTCCAATTCCTTGGCCTTAGGTCTAGAAACGGAGCGGCTGATTTAAACTTTCGGGCCGTCCGGGTAGACCGGCCGGGCAAGACTGAACCCTTCAAGATTTCATGCCTGCATGCTGACTGCCCAGGCAGCCAGGTGGGATGAGCTTCCCGGAGCAGCTTCCAGGGCTGCCTAGGCACTCAACCAGTCAGGCCAGTGCAGCATGTCGCTAAAGTCGGTGAGCTTGTATGGTGACATCGCCGTTGGCGAGATATCGATATGGAAGACTTTTCTCCTTCTTCTCTTGAATACCGGTGTAGGATGACCGTCCAACGTCACGTCAACATCTTCAACGTGAGCGATGTCATACTTGTTCATATCTGCACATTTTTGTGGAACTGTGCTGCATGCTTTTTGGGTTGCATTCTTGGGTACCACGCAAGTACCGCTCACACAGGGTCACACCGTAGCATACTGTGTTATGTGCATCCTGCCATCCTTCCTACAAAGTTGCGCAAAATTGGGATGCACAGGATGAGAACCAGATTCATTTAAAAATATATTGCTCATTATCAGAGAGAAGCATCTTTCATACAGCTTTTCTTTAGACTATAATACAACAAAGCTCTGTGCTCTTCTCTAAACGATGACGACACAGCTTACATGTCAGCAAGTGTCTCAGCTGAGTTGGCGTTCAGGGGCCGCCGCAATTTCAGAATTGTGCACCTTTCCTTTTCACCCCCTGTGATCTACCCCTTCAACTTCATCCGGACATGCAACACACATCCTCCCAACACCACCACAAAAATTCACATCATATTCATATTCTACAAAAGCAAGTCAGAACAAGCGAAGATAATCTTCAATATGTCAGGGCAGGACTGCTTTTCTTGGTTGCTGTTCCCGATATAATGTACAGTATGTAGTACCATCTAAGAATAGTCAAGCACCTACGGAGTACTCGGAATAAATTCCAACATGAACCATGGATGCCCACTGGGCATCCAGAAATACAAAATTATAGGACTACCTTCATCTTTTAGTGTATCTTCCTATTTTACCATATACCTAGGTAGGTTGTGTTGCGCTAATGCCTACTAAATAGACATCACAGCTCTCCTCCGTCTATCCTGGTAGTTCACTGCAGACAAGCCTCACAGGGCACTAACAAGATGGAATACTACCTAACGCATGGCATACTTTGCTCAGCTTCCACAAGTTCTGCAGCCTCACTGTAAGGCAGCCCCATAAGACAGCACCTTGCAGCCTCTCCACAGCTTCTCAACTATGTAGGTAACTATAAAGCACCAGTAGTATGCTTCCCACTAAAAAGCCACTAGCACCCAGTCGACCTCATGAAAATGCATTAGATTCTCACCATGGCACCCAACCAAAATTATGAGCTTCCCACATATCCACTAGCTGAGATACAGTGCTTTATTTCTAAGTAATTACTTCTGAATGAATCTCAAGATGATTTCACAAATCACAAGCAGAGTGTCGAGCAAACAGCACGTAGTAGATAGCGTAGGAATGTGACCTTATGCAAGCCTTTCTACGGAATGCCAGGCATCAAATAACTTCATAGAGGAATAGTATTGAAGCATGAGCAGTTAAAAAAAGTGTGCTGCAATATTTAACAGTGTCCATAAATTCATGAAGACAAAGTCTAGGTACCTAGGTAGGAGTTGTAGAATGTGCACTTGGACTTTCTCTGGTGAACATCTACTATATCCTGCCTTCACCAAAACTGTGGCTTATATACTCCTTGTACCCTACAATAGTATGCTGGCCGGAATCTGGCGGGGCCACTATCAGCAGGACCTGCTTACCCCTTGTCCCTGCTAGCGTATCACTAGCGCCCTGCTGCCGACTTACCACACCGCAAAGCCCGCCGCCTGCTTTGCGATCTGGAAACTCTCTCTCCCTCCTTCAACAACTTTTCCCACTCAGCTTGACCAGAACACCTTCTGCCTCAGCCTAGGAGGAGATTCATCCTTCGTACTTCATCAATTTGTATTACAGAACATCTATTCCCACAAAAAAGTCCTCCATTTGATCTTTCTCTGGACCAGATTCTGGTAAGTCCTATCTGTTCGTTGCTCCGACCCGCTGCACGAAATCCTTGTGGGGGTCAATTTGCTCCCTCCCGCCGCTATTTTTCCCTTCCCGCTGCTAAGACGTCAGGGGGTGGGGTCCATTCCGTGGGGTGAAAAACCTCGACCTCATTTCATTTGACTCGCCCAGCAACTTTGGCTTGCGGACTACAACCACCCTCAGCGGGTCACAGTGCTCCGTGTCAGCAACAGTGCCAACGAAACAACATGGTACAAAAGGCTAACATTGAAACCACCACAGAAGTCGCCACGTTGCTCTGAACTGAGTGAAGATATTCCTTCTCAACTGCCTTTCCTGCCCCGCTTGACTCGAGATTACATCAACTCGTACTCCTTCCTCCCGGGTCTCCGCAGAAAAAGCCTGCCTCCCAACCTGAAGATCTTTTGGGTGGCGGAATCAACTTTCTTGATAAAGACAAGCTCAGCCCAAGATCTTCTGCATTCGAAAAGATTGAAGCTTATTCTTCCTTCTCACAAACTCAATCAACACCATCTCATCTTTCACTCAAACCCAATATCTCTTCACGCCAGCAGAAAACATGGCCCAAGGAGCTGCAGCTCGTTTGGCATCTGCGGTGGTAGGTGCTGCAAGAGGCACCCAGGCCATCAAGCTGAGCAACACAAACTTGGCTCAGATTCGCCAGCTCGGCCTGCAGAAGACCGCCACTCTGCCTACATACGACCGTACCAACCTCAAGGAGGGCATTGTTCACATTGGTGTTGGAGGATTTCACCGCTCTCACCTCGCCTGGTACATTCATGACCTTCTCGGCAAGGGAAAGGCCCGAAATTGGGCCATTGCGGGTGTTGGACTCCAGCCTTTTGACGCTGGAATGCGCGATGCTCTGGTCCCCCAGGACGGCCTCTACACGCTCATTGAGCGTTCTGCCAAGGGAAGCGATGCGCATGTTGTTGGCAGCATTAACTCCTTCCTCTTTGCGCCCGACAACCCCGCTGCCGTCATCGACAAGATGGCTAACAAGGACACCAACATCGTCTCAATGACCATCACCGAGTCTGGGTACTTCTATAATGAGAACACCCACCAGCTCGAGATTGAGCACCCTGACATTGTTGCCGACCTCCAGAGCACCCTCGCTGCCCCAAAGACCACCTTTGGCTACCTGTACGCTTCTCTTGCCAAGCGCTACGAGGCCGGTCTCAAGCCCTTCACCGTTCTTTCGTGCGACAACATGCAGAAGAACGGAACCATTACCGGCAACATGCTCAAGACGTTTGCTCGCCACCGCGATCCCAAGATTGCCAAGTGGATCAGCGACTACGGCGCGTTTCCCAACTCAATGGTGGATCGTATCACCCCGCGTACGATGGAGGAAGACAAGGCTAGTCTGGCGGACGAGTTCGGCATCGAGGACGCTTGGCCGGTGGTGACCGAGCCATTCCTCCAGTGGGTGGTTGAGGACAAGTTCGCCCTTGGTCGTCCCGAGCTCGAGGAGGTTGGTGTTCAGCTTGTACCTGACGTTCACCAAGTCGAGGAGTTCGAGTGCCACAAGCTGCGCCTGTTGAACGCCTCGCACACCGCCATGGCTTACCTCGCGTTCCTGTCGCACTTCCAGTATGTGCACGAGGTTATCCAGCACCCCCTGTTCTCCAAGTTCATCCACCAGATGATGCACAAGGAGGTCAAGCCGCTGCTCCCAGTCATCAAGGGCGTCAGCCTTGACGCCTACTGCGACAAGCTCATTGAGCGGTTCTCGAACCCCACCATCATGGACCAGATCAACCGCCTGACCCTCAACGGCTCCGGCAAGCTGCCGCAGTTCATCATGCCGACCATCGCTGAGCAGATCATGGCCAACACTCACAACCTCAAGCGCCTCACTCTCGTTGTCGCCAGCTGGTTCCGCTACATGCAGGGCGTGAACGAGCAGGGAAAGACCTACCCCATTGACGACGCTCGTGCTGAGGAGCTTCAGCCTCTGGCCATCCAGGGTGGCACCAACCCTTACCCCATGATCGACGTCAAGAACCTTTTCGGAGACGATCTCCGTGGCGACAAGATCTTCATGGATGAGCTCGCCAAGGCCCTCGAGTCTCTGGATGCCAAGGGTGCTCTTGCCACTCTGTCCGAGTACGTCGACGAGGACTGAGCGTCCTTTGCAACGTCTTTCTTCACACCGCCACTCCAAAGAGAAGTGGCCGGCGTGTGCATTTTGGAGGAACGGATTTGCGCAGGAGTTCTGGAGTCAGACTTGGTAGGGAAGGTCAGCATCGGAAAACATTAGGGTCGGATTCAGGGTCGGGAATGAATGATGAATTGGGTCGTTAATAGAGAGACACGTGTAGGATACAGGACAGGTACAAAGAGGAGATCGCTTTGCTAGATCACCAGATTTTAGGTTCGACTAGACTCGACGGCTTCGCCGGCATAATAAGACAAGTGTGTCCACCACGACCAAGCGACCCACCTGATAAAGTGACAGGATGCTCCCGACCATATGCTTGCTTTATCATCGTTGATACCGTGGAAATTTATCATGCTCTGGTAATCAACGTGGGAGATCAAGAGCTGTCTGGCAACCAAGGTTCGAGCATCTCAAGCATATATTGGCAAACACTAGACTGAGTGTCGTCAGACACACTCAGAGTCTGAGAGTGCACCAATCTTCACAACCCTGTCACCGGGGACAATGCTCATCAAGGTGCCGGTAATAGCCATCATCGAGTTATAGCCGCTGGAGACTATGGTTTAAGCTGAAGTACTACTACCGCCATATGGGTGTTGGGGCTCCCAATTCTCAATATGGGGCCAGGCTTCACGCCCAACACAGTGAGTGGCTTGTTGATGGTGTCCTCCTCACCATGGGCCGGGCCAAGATCTAAGCCTCTCGTTCGCTCAGGTTGTCCGCAAGTACCCCGATGCTACCGGTGGCCTACGAGCTCGGAGTACCTTCTATGGGACGCTGCCCCATGCCGTATCATTGGCGGCATGGAGGGTATGCTATGCATTTTGAGTGCTATAGTTTACGATGCGTTGCACTTGCCTACGACCAAGCTCGCATTGACGCCGACAAGTCCGTCGAAGTACCTGTTCCCATAGTTAGCACACGCCTACTCACAACTCCGGCGGTTCTACCAGATAGAAGGATGGAGAATACTCACGCCAAAAGCGTCTCAACCGGCACCAAATCCAACACCCCCAGACTCGGATTAGACGACCTCACCACCCTCCCCCCAAACAACACCCGCACAAATTGCCTACTACTCGCACTCTCACCCGCGGCGGTCGACTTCCACAGCTCAAACACGACCTCGCTCCCCATCCCGGGCCACACCATCACATCCACCTGCAGGATACTCAGCACGCGACTCACACTCCCATCGTGCGCGACATTATGGAACCAGATCGTGCCCGAGCCGCCCTCCACCGCAGCCCGCAAGTGCGCCGCCAGCTCCGCAATCCACACCCCCAGCGAGGCCACGCTGGCCGCCAGCGACGCGGCGCCCGCGTCGCGGTAGATCTGAGAGTACTCCCAGTTTCCGAAGCGGTAGACCTCATCCGCCACGTCCTGCGAGACACACCTGCTCGTGTCGTTCGCAAGCCCCTCGCTTCCGTCCGGCTGCGTCGCGTTCACGAGCTTGCACGGCAGCGGCTTCCCATGGCACTGCCTCGCGGACAGGTTGTCGTAGTAGTGGTCGAAGCTTGCGTGGAACCCCTCGTCATCCGCGGCCACGCCCGAGATGTCGTCCAGCTCCGCGTACAGCCCCTCCGCCACGGCGAGGTGCTCCGCCCACGCGGCGGTGGCGCTGCTCTTGATGTCGTTGAACGATGCGGCAGCACTCGCGCACGTGTAGCTCGGCTCGAGGCCGTCGACGCCAGTGGGCTGGATGAGCAGCGGCACGGAGGCCGCGGTGCCCCACATGCCGTTGATCACGAGGCCCGCGACCTCGCTGGTGATGACGTTGTTCGTGACACGATAGCGGACGACGTCGCGCCAGGACTCATCGGCGGATCTGGCGGGTAGGAAGCCGAGGAGATCGCCGTACGTGGCGTATAGGTCCGCGCCGTGCTGCCATGAGTCGTCGAGCCCCGCGGCGGTGATCTGCGGGAACTGGCAGGTTCCTTTGAAGCCGGTGGCGAGGGCGGCGAAGGGGTTGGGGAAGTCGGCGACGTTGGTGGAGCCGACCCAGTAGCCGGCCGCGGAGGCGTTGCGGCCTGTGTTTGGGGCAGATGGTGGGGCGGAAGGGGAGAAGGGCTGTGCGTAGTAGTAGAGGCCTTCGTCGCTGCAGTCCCAAGTGTAGGATTCTGTGGGGAAGGAGTTTGCTGCGTAGGGGGTGCGTTTGTGGTGGCGGTGGATCTGGATGCTGTCAGCTTCTTACGATTCACATACACTATGTGGGCACTTCGCAGAGTATGAATGAGAATACTGACCAACTCAACATAGACCAGCTCATACTCCTCCGCAGGCCGCACGTACTCACTCGCCCTCACATGCGGCATATTGCACCAATTGTACTCGCCATACGCGACACCCGCTGGTAGCTCCGACGAGTTATACACGAACCCGTACACGCCGGTGGTCTCGGTGCTCGCCACGTGCGTGAGGTTGTTGATGGGCGTCTGCGCGGGGGCGTACCAGCCCAAGTCGACGGCCGCGGATGCGTTCACCATGTTTTCCTCGGTCACTGCGTCTGCTGCTGGTGGTGAGGGTGGTAAGGATGGTGAGAGTAGTACGTCGTTGGCCGGGTTTCGGGCGAGGGACACAACGTCGGTCCTGGTGATGAGGAAGAGGAGCACGATGCTAGAGAGGGCGAGGACGGCGAGCTTGGCGAGAGCGCGGGGAGGGCGCGCGAGGAGAGGCATCCATTCTTTATATGCGTGGTGTGAGCCCCACGTGTGCCTGTATATATTCCCTGATCTGTCGGCTAGCGAAAGAAGCGATTGTTGTGAGGTGACTTCCGGAAGAAAGAAGGTGGTTGTTTTTTCGATAGTGGCAAAGCATTTCCAGCAGCATCCTCGCCCCCACCGACATCCCGGTCGCCGGCACACGTGCGGGAGGGAATTCACCGAGTGGTTACATTGATGATGGCTTTGGATGAACACTGCGGACCCGGGTACATGTATCAAGCAAAACAAGCTACTAGGCATGGAATATATAGGGAATATAGTCTGTTAGGTATTGATTTTGCAATTCTGTGTATAAGCCGGAGGGGGAATCTTCTATGTGCACAATCATAATCCGCGAGTGGTGTCCCAACACCCCCCAAGTCTCACGCTTCTTTCTTTTGTCTGGACCTGATTGTATGCCTTTGACCGCGCAGAAACGGTCGCCTGCTATGGCTCGAAAGCCGTTCCAACCATCTCCTGGTACCCCTAGCTCTCGCCTGTGCCCTCACTCTCTGCAGCGTAACCAAGTCTTTCCCGTCACCCAAACTCATCCCCAGCACGCGCTTATCAACTCTCCTATACCTTAACTCATACTTGATCCAATTGCTCAGCCCTGGCCTCGCAATCCCCAGCGTAGGCAACGCAACCAACACCTTCTCATCCTTCTTTCTCAGCTGCATCCAATTCACGCGGCCCCAGAACATATTCTTTGGCTTCGCAAACCCCGCACCCCTCTCCTCCTCCAGATCCTTTTGATACTCCTCCCTGCGCCAGTCCATCGCGAACCACGACTCGCCTTCGTCGCCCTCCTCCCGCATCTGGATCTTCTCGCGTTCCGCGCGCTCCTCGTAGTTGCGAATCGCCTCGAGGTGGTGCCCCGCCGTGTAGATCGCCGGCAGGGTGTAGCGTACTTTCCCGGGTGCATGCAGCTTCATCAGCGCCATGAGCTCGTCGCGCACGCGGCCGTCGGGCAGCGAGTCGCGGAAGGCCTTGGCGTACTTCATCTCGAAAGGTGCGACGGCCGCGTGCACCGACGTGCGGTTTTGGATTGTCACCCAGAAGCGCCCGTCCCACATGTGCCAGCTCTTGTACTCGGGCCAGCGCCATTTCTCGGGCCGGCGGCGCCAGCGCTGGCGCAGGGGCAGGCACGGCCAGTCGCGGGAGGGGAGCGGCCGGTCGGACACGTACGGCTCGCGCGTGAGGTACCATTTGATGGGCTCGTTGCGCGGGTGCTTGGGCTCGCCGAGGGGGATGAAGTGCACGCTGGACACGTTGAAGGATTTCGGGTCGGCGGGGAGGGCGGAGGGTTTGTGGTGGAGGGAGGGGAACAGGCGGAGGACGGTGTGGTGGAGGTTTGTGGCGAAGCTGCTTTGAATCTCGGGCGTGACGATGGCGATGAGCTTCTTGGTTAGGAGAGCGGCAATCCTGCGGTAGTGCTCGAGCCGTTTCCTGCGTTTCGCTTCGTTGTTGCGGCCCTTGCGTAGGCGAGGGATTCGGAATGTAGGCAGCTGCACGACGACAGTGCCGACCGTGGACTCAAAATCGCGAATCACAGTCCGCGTGAGTAGTCTGGTGACTTCCGCCTCGTCTAGCTCATTTTGCTTTTTGAGTCGCTTCGACATCTCCAGAATTGAAGGCTTCTGGAGCGCCACCGGTAGCGTGTAGTTTCTGACCATATTTCTCACGGCATTCCTCATAGTCATTGTTGGATCCTTGTTGGTGACATCCTCGAACCATGGGATCTTGCCCTCCTCACAGGTAGCAATTAAGCGGTCCTTGCTAAATTCCAACAGAGGCCTGTAGATCATGATCCCGCCGTCCTCCACCACAGGCGGCGTAGCAGGGAGCAGCCACTTAGTCTTGGGCACGTAGGCGTCAAAGTCTGCCTCTCCCATGGTGCCAGGCCCCGTGCCGGTTTGGAGCTCCCTCCGAATGACATCCGGGTCCATCTCCTCCCTCATCTGTCTGCGAGCGATACTCAACTCTTTCCTGCTTGGACGATAAATAATGGCCGGGTGTGGCAGCATCTGGTCGTCCACAAACCCGCTCTGCCACGCGCCATGCATATCATAGCACTCGGGGATATCCGACGCCGGCCGCATGCCCAACAGTCCGGCCTTCCCGTGGCCCGACAGCAGCCTCATCAGCACCGTCTCATACTGATCATCCTGGTGGTGCGCGACGAGCACGCTCGCAATGTTCCCCGCTATGCAGTGCCTTGCGAAGGTCTGGTACCGCAGACGGCGGGCAATCGTCTCGACATTGGGAAGGTCTTTGGGGTGCGTGACCCCCGTTTCTGTGAGGATATGGCTCCAGTTGCAGCAGGAGTACTGGGACCGCAGGTCCATCAGGTTCCGGAGGACCTGCTGCACGGCGAGGCCCTCGGCTGAGCTGCCTTCTCGCAGGCGGTGGTCCACGATGAAGCACCGGAAGTGGCTGACGGGGTTGTCTGCGATCATGGTCTGCAGACTATTGCGGAGGGTGCGAGAGCAGAGGTAGGCGAGGGCCATGGAGTCTACGCCGCCACTGACCCCAAGGGCTGTGAAGAGGGTTCAGTATGAGATCCTGAAGGGTGACAGGATGTTCTGAAAGAGCTAGCTACATGATGCTATGACTTACCCACTGCCCGCGGATTGGAGCCGCGTGACCCAGGAAAGCGTGGCGGACATGTCGCTCGGAGGGCATCGATGAACTCTGTGATAGCGATGGGTTTGGCCGTGCGGTGGAGCACTTGTGGTATGACGTTCATTTCACCATGATAGAAGTGGTGGGAAGATCAAGAGCATACCGGGCCTTGATTTGTCGTGTTTGAGATGGAAGCGTCCGATCTTACAGATTCAGAAGGAAAAGCATTTTGATATCGTGAAATACAAGAAAAATGGACCTTCACCAAGGCAGGGGTGACCCCTACAACCCTCTTTCCCCTTGCACTCGTCGGCTTACAGGGCATCACTTCGGCAGCGAGGTCGGAGCTTTTTTATTTGCATCTTCTCTTTTACTATCCGCTCATTCTTGTAGATAAACTCTCAGCGACCCTCACCCCTCTTCGCAATGATCCCAAGAATATAGACGCTTCTTCCCCTTCTCCTCTTCGACTCTCCCTCCTGCTCTTTCCGACACCTCCCGGCCTATCCGTCCTCCCCTTCAACCGCAAAAGATGGCCACCACCGCCACCACCACCAACCCACCCTTCACAACCGCCCTTCTCGCCGGCGGCATAGCCGGCACCACCGTCGACCTCACCCTCTTCCCCCTCGACACCCTCAAAACCCGTCTCCAGTCCGCCGAAGGCTTCTTCGCCGCCGGTGGCTTCCGCGGCATCTACCGAGGCGTCGGGTCGGCCGCACTCGGCTCCGCACCCGGCGCCGCGCTCTTCTTCTGCACCTACGAAGCGACCAAGGCAAAAGCAGCCGAGCTCCGACGGACCGCGCTCGGCAGTGGGAACAGCAGCAAGAGCGGCAGTATATCAGAGGGCGGCCACGCGATCGATCACATGGCAGCGGCGTCGCTAGGCGAGATCGCCGCGTGCGCCGTGCGCGTGCCCACCGAGGTCGTCAAGCAGCGCGCGCAGGCAGGCCACCACGGCGGGTCGTCGCGGAGCTCGCTGGCAGCAATCCTGTCGCAGCGCTCCGCGATCGGCTTCTTCGGCGTGTGGCGCGAGCTGTACCGCGGCTGGGGCATCACGGTGCTCCGCGAGGTGCCGTTCACCATCATCCAGTTCCCGCTGTGGGAGGCGATGAAGCGGGCCGGCCGGCGGCGGCAGGGGCTGGATGTGTCGCGGGGCCAGGACGTGGGCGTGGTCGAGAGCGCGGTGTACGGGAGTGTCGCGGGTGGGGTGGCGGCGGCGATCACGACGCCGTTGGATGTGGTGAAGACGCGGGTGATGCTGTCGAAGCAGAGGATGGGGGTGGGTGAGATTGTGGTGAGTATTTTGCGTCAGCATGGGCTGAGGCCGTTCTTTGCGGGGATTGGGCCGCGCGTGGCGTGGATTAGTGTGGGTGGTGCGGTGTTCTTGGGGAGTTACCAGTGGGCTTTGGGTGTCATAGAGAGGGGGAGATTGAAGACAGTTGGTGTCGATGCATTGCCTTGATGCTACTGGAACGACGCACGGCTGCTGCGAGAAGACGGCGCTCTTCACGAGCATCGTGAACGGGGTTATTCGTCAAAAGAACAGGCCCCGGATAGGCCTCGATGCGCGAGCCACCTGAGACGTGTAGCAAGACTCGGGTGCAGCGCGTACTAGCACGACAAACTCACATGGACGGGGTATCTGGGCTTCCCCCAAGCTGGCGGCCTGAACACGATGGCAGAAACCAAGGGCATCTTGGTTGCCTCTCCTACCCACCTAGACGAAAACATCCAACTGGATATAACTCGCACATAGGTAGTAGACGGGATCTCGGACTTTGAACCGGACACTATATCACAAATCTAAATTCGACCACCCAAGGACAAACGCCAAGAGACAAACACCCAAGGACGAACACCTGAATACCAACATTCAAAGGTAATTGTTCCAAAGCAAGACGAACGTTCGTTAGTCCACACGGTATGCGACATCCCAAGGTCATGGTAGACTGACTGTGTGACCCGTCTGAATGCCTATCTTGTGTTCAGCAATACGTCTGGATCTCAACTACGCTTGTCTGTTATAGCTCTCTGCCGTTGATTTTTCGTCTTTTCCAAAAGACGTCCAGCTACGAAAGTTGCGCGGCGGGATGCCTTCCACGTGTTCAAGATACTGTCGACGTTGACGTGGGCGCTCATTAATTCGTTCAGCATATTGGCTAGGTCGCTGTGCAAGAAACCAGCTTAGGTCTGACAAGCTAGTCAACTCACAGCTTTGAACCTGAGTATAAGGACTCCTTTGGAGTCTAGTCCTTGCTTATGGAGCAGGTTCTATCTCAACAGTCATTCTTCGAGTTGATACATGCGAATTGCTGCAGGGAGACAAGTTGAAAGTGAAGGACTGGAGTGTCAATCAGGACACCCATGACACCCCAGCGCAGATCTAGGAACCCTGTTTTCCCCACAAACAAGCGAGACCTGTAGGCATGGATCCCAGTTCACCCACAGGGCACTGAAGTTTGAGCCTCGGTGCTTGAGCCTTTGTACACGCTTTCTTAGTATGATTGCAGTACCAAATCCACATGACAATATCCTTTGCCTTGAGCATCTTCTATCAGGTATCAAACCTCAAGACACTGTCTGGGTTGCTCAAGTAATGGGTCACCATTTGAGCTCTGCTGGAGATGCTCCATCCCTGTCCACCCAGTTCCCCGGGATGAGCTATTCCCATTTTGGCACTCTGCGCCGAACCACGAGGCAGGTGGAGCTGAATTTGGGGTGCTTCATCACCAACGTCAGAAACAGGAGCAGCAAGAAGGTCATCGTCAGGTGGCAGCTTAGCTCACTTCAGTTCCCCAAACACATCTTGCACTCACTTCTTGCTCACACTGCAGACTATCTTTTGGAGCCATAGTTATGCACAGCTTCTGGATCTTTTGTTAATATATTCCCTCCGTACCATCAATAATTGCGCGGTGCGATCCGGCAGAGTCCGCGGTTGAGACACCCCCTCCGCTCCCGGCGCATACATCCGACGCGCAAACATTGCTTGTATAACCACCCGCCCACTTCCACGACATACGCATACGACCAAATGGCGAAGAAGGCCCGCCAGAGGATCAGCTACGGTACGCACATCTTGCAGCAGTTTGATGGTCCGGCCCGGCCCGGCCCCCGGCTGCAACCCGCGTTGAGGTTACTATATGTTGAGCACACTGGAGCTCGTGGCATGCGACACGATACACAATACTGGCCTGTCTCTGATCTGTTGTGATCTCTATTCTAGTCCTTGAACGAGCCGACAAGCAACTCGGAGGTCACATTAAGGGCGTCAATGGCCTCGCTATTGACCGCGACAGGTCGATCCTGTAAGCAGACTCTTTGCGACTGCTACGCGACCCATACCCACCGACCATAATGAGCTAGTCCATTGACTAACATTGGCCCCCGTGACAGTTACTCCGGAGGTCGTGATGGCATCCTGTGTGCCTGGGACCTAAACCTCGACCTCTCCAATAAACCTTCCACCTCGACAAGCGATTCCGTCGCCGACGCCTCCAAGCCGCCTGAACCCACAAAGTTCCGTTCCCAGTATCTCGCACATACTAACTGGATATGCGACATTGCACTGGTACAGAACAACGAAGCCGTGGTCACTGCATCTCAGGACCAGCTGATCAAGCTATGGCGCCCCCATTCCAGCCAGGACAAAGAGCCAGTCAAGATCGGCCAGCATACCGACTACGCCAAATGTGTGACCTCCCCAGGCCCCAGTTCCACTTGGGTCGCAAGCGGTGGTCTCGATCGCAAAGTCTTCTTCTGGGATTTGAATGGGGGTGGAGAGACCATGACAATCGATACCGTGGCCGAGGAATCGCCTGAAAAGGGCTCCATCTACGCCTTGAATGCGACTGAGCACCTCCTGGCATACGGCGGTGTGGAGAAGATAGTTCATCTCTGGGATCCAAGATCAAGAAAGCGTATCACAAAGTTCCGCGGCCACACAGACAACATCAGGTCGATTCTCCTGAGCGCCGATGGCGACACCGTCATGACTTCGAGTTCAGATCACACCGTCAAAATTTGGAGCGTGACAGCAGGTCGCTGCATGCATACTCTGACCATGCACAATGCTTCCGTGTTCTCCACGTACTCGGAAGACCCGGCACTTGGCGTCTTCTACAGTGCCGACCGCTCTGGCTTGGTGGTCAAGACCGACATCCGTGGCGGCGACGTGGATGAGGGTCTGTCCCTAGCTGTTGCGCATGAGCATGACATGGTCTTCAAGTGTATTGCTGCTGGCGACTACATTTGGACTGCCACTCAGAGATCGTCCATCAACCGATGGCACAACGTGGATACTGGTCCAAGTCTGCAGCTTCCAGAAGCACTTCGACAGTATCGGCCATCATCTTCCAACAATGATCCAATATCTACGTCACCTGGCGACAAAGCGAGCAAAGAGATTCCGGTAAAGTCGGTTCTCCGGATCTCGAATACTGCCCTTTTCCCACCCCCTGAAAGCCCAAAGATCGATCCCAAGACTGGTGAGCCAATCGAGGACGAGATCGAGCCGCTACAGCATGTACCACAAGAGACCATAGAAGGTCAATTTGGTCTGGTGAAACATCGCCTACTAGCTGATAAACGACGTGTTTTGACGCTAGATACCGCCGGCGACGTTCTGCTTTGGGACCTTATACAGGTAAGGACGAATGTTCGCCAATCCCATACAGATTCTAACAATCTTGATACAGTGCAAGCCGATTCGTAGCTTTGGCAAGAAGCATCTTGATGACATTGAACCCTTGATCAACACACTCGAGAACGTTTCACCTTGGTGCTCAGTCGACACAAGCTCGGGCAGTCTGACAGTCATCCTGGAGCCTTTTAACTGCTTTGACGCGGAGTTGTATGCTGACGAACTGGAGCTGGACGAGCCTATCGAATTTCGTGATGATCAGAGAAGTGGGTGCTCCAGATCCTAAGTTCTTCGGCCTATGCTAACGTTAGTCCCAGTCAACCTCGGCAAATGGATTTTGCGATATCTCTTCCAGAACCTGATAGATGAGGAAATCAGACGCGACGAGGTACACCGGAAGAGCCTCAACGAAGCAGCCGAGCAGCGAATTGCGGCATCAAAAGGAAAACCGAGCCCCACCATTCAAATTCCCACGACCCCGGGCTGGGAGGAAGCCATCGAATCGCCAACCACGCCGAGGCCTAATGGTTCTCAAAGGGTGCCGATGACTCCGGGGGGCATGGGAATAGGAATGGCAACACCCCTCCTTACAGGTGTTAGAGAAGAGAACCCATTCGATAAGAAACAGTCGGACGACTATTTTTCCAACGACATAACATCCGCCGCTGGTAATAATCAGACCGCGAAACCCGCCACTACTCCCGCTGTTGCTGAGCCCGCGGGTGACAAGGCTAAATCCGACGATGGTAAGGATAAGGAGAAAGAGAAGGAGAAGGAAAAGGAGAAGGACGGCAAAGTTCCAGGCACTCCATTTGGAAAGAAATTTCGCATGTCCTTCAGCACCAAGAAGCTCCGATCTGGCTCCGCGACGGTCACGGAAAAGCCAGCGGTGGTAGACGAAAAAGCTGTTGAATCCGAATCTTCCTCAAACCATGGCCCTGAGAAAGAGTTTGACGACAACTTCTTGGGAGTTGTCCAGAGGATCCAGGACGAGTACGAGAAGCAACTGAGCGAGAATCCAGACAACCTTGTCGAAACCAAGATCACTCCGAGCCTCCCCAACGAAACTCCAGTCCTCTCGATCCCTCTTGGGACGAAGATCATGATTCAAGAAGAGACAGCAGGCGGAAATGCGGAGCTCTACCGTGGAACAGTCCGCTCGGTGGGCCTCGACGCCGACAGGATCGAACAATGCGCACCGCAGTGGCTTGGTGAAGTTCTACTGCTCAACACCATCCCGCACAAGGACCCGGTCAAGGTGTCCTTTGTGCTCCACCCATTCCCCAAATCCGGTCTGCCCGCGCTGGCTTCGGCGGACGGCAACAATCGCCTGAATGCCAACAAGATGCTGCGAGTCAAAAAGATCCTTGCGTACGTGGCGGAGCGGATCGACCCGAGCAAAGAGGAGTCGGAGCATGATTCGGAGGAAAGCTCGGAGCAGGAGTCTGAGCAGGCCTCGGGAGAGAAAGCGGAGCGTGGCTCACAGCAGGATCCAGATGGGCTCAAGCCGGAGGAATATCTTGAGCTTTACTGCAACGATCAGGTAAGCTTTAATTTTGTTGATCGGAAGACAAGAGGGGCCTCTCCTGCAGCGAACGGCTTTCCAGGCTGCATTCTACCCTCTGCCAACCCCCCCACCTACATTCACTGTTCGCTCCTACGCCCATGATGGCATCAAGTCCCCTTTCGGAGCACCGGCTAACTTTCTCGGTGTCTAGCTTCTCCCCATCAATATGACTCTTGCCACGCTGCGCGCGTATATCTGGAAAAACGCCAATGATGTTGTTCTGCATTACAAAGCAAACGGCAGGAAGGAAATTCTGCCTCGGCCACCGTCCGTCATCCCCGACGCCGAGAAGGATGTGGCCGCAGAGGAGACAGAAGGTGAAGGGTCCACTGTTTAATGGTGATTCTTCCCGGGAAGTGAACTTGGCCAAGGTTGGTGGTAGACATGGCACTGACAAAGGGGCTTGCATATACCCAGGTACCGCACTATTTGCATCCCGAGCGTTGTTTGGATATAGCTCTGTGTAATAATATGCTATTCCTTTACCCGTCTTCTCAATGTCGGTAGTGTTGTGCACACGATTCCGTTTCTAGCTCGAGCCGCTCGATCATGTGTTCCTTTCCGTTGCGCTCTTGATCTCCGGATTTCCCAATGATCATCGTTGCTGCAGCTTTGCTCACCAAAAAGAACAGGCCCAAGCTCTCACGCTACGAAGCCCATGTTCTCCCTACTACGGCTCCCGCACCGCTTCCCTCAAGCATAAGACCTATACACCCTCCTCGGCGGCGTGACCTCCTCCACCGTCCGCGTCTCGACAACTCGCGGACGGCGACGATGATATGACGACGACGATCGTCTGCTCCGGCCTCGGCGGCGGTAGTACACGGGCCGTCGGTACCTCCTTCGCCTAGTCAACAACGTGCAGCAGCAGGCAACCAGCAAGAGGAACACGACGATGCCGATGACGATGCCCGCGATTGCTGCGGCGGATAGGGCAGGTTGGTAGTAGTAGGGGTAGTAGTATACTTCTTCACGGTCGTTATCCTGGTTTGGGCTTGGCTGTCAGTCCTGAGCACGCAGAAGGAGGGGGTTGTGTGGCGGACACGGCGCGGACTGACCATCTTGTGCGGGCTGAATGAGCGAACTGGCGGTAGAGTTGTTGTGTACAGAGAACAGTCCGGAGGCCCTCGCTACATGTACTTGATCCCCATCCAAATTTGAAGAAACCAAAGCACGGACGCAGCTCAGACGGTAAAGCAACCCTTTCAAAGAAGTTACAAGCAGCAAGCTTTGCAGCAAGGCCGGAAGATATACCTTCGGCGGCGAGCTTACTGTGACAGCCATATAACTGAGCCCGAAGCCAATAAGACCAGGCTTTCGACAGCCAACTCCGCATACATAGCGCCACATGTGACACTGGCCGGCGATTTAATGGGATACTTTCATATGCAACTCTTGATGACCTGCATCTGGGCAGCTCCTAGCGCACCGGATCGTGCATGGAACTTGGAAGTTAGCGTATTATCGACAGCGCACAACAGTGTGGTAAAGTGGGATACTGTATGTGGCCGGATACCTCCACTACGAACTCCAAATCCGTGGAGAATGTAGCACTAGCAGAGCGCGCAATCAGGGAAAACGTGCTTGGCCTCCCATTCAGAGGAGAACTAGTCTATAACACAGTCTTATATGGCATATTGATAGTCGCCACGTGAGATGCAAACAAGAGGCTGTCAAGAGCACTTTGGGAACGGGTGCAACACCATTGGCCTGCGCACTTGGCAGTGATGGAGACTCGATTACCCGCATGAGAGAGATCTGGCCAGCTCATGGAGAATGAAGTAATGCCCTATAGCTCAGCCTCGTTCCGGACAGCCTCAGCAGAATTTATGATAACAGCAGCCTGCTGAGCCAAAGCATATACAGCGGACTGAATATGAGCAGTGATAGGTTCCGGTATGATCGAGGCATCCACAACACGCAGATTCTCGACACCAGTCACCCGCAAAGACGAGTCCACCACCTTGCCCATCGCGGCCGTGCCAATAGGGTGATATGAGCTGATCGCAGATGCTCGAACGCGAGACTCGAGATCCGCATCCGTGGAGTCCAGTGTGAACGCCGGCAGGCCTGCAGGAGGCGCATTGCCGACAACAATCCCGTTGCCCAGGGGCGTGTTCCCAAGCATCGTCTGCGTTGTCACTCGGAGGCCATAACGCCAGACAAAGCGGTCTACTTCCGTGTCAAACAGGTTGGCGTCGATCAGTGGCGCGACAGCTGGGTCCGTGGAGTTGATGGACACGGTGCCTTTGGCTGTCGGCAGGAGACCGACGTTGACGGTGGTCAAGTACGTGCTGTTGGTCGGCTGCGAAATGTCGTAATTCTGATACATGACGAATTGCTCCATGAAGGCCCGCGTAGACTTGAGCAGAGGATGCGTCTCCGGGTCAGGGGCCTGGCCCTCGTCTGCGGTGATGGCAGCGATGAGCCCGGCGGTATCGTTGACTGTAAAGGAAGAGATAAAGTTGTTTGGCTGGCCGAGTCCATACTGCGGCTCTGCGAACAACGGGTTGCCGGAGTCGACTGTGGCGTTCTGGTACGCAGGTGCCAGTTGCCATTCCGTCGTGTAGAAGACGTGATCGGCCAGGTTCTGGCCAACTTCCGGGGCGTCTACGAGCTGCGGGATTCCGAAGTTGGCGAGAGTGTCTGCTGGTCCAATGCCGAAGAGCATGAGCAGCTGCGGTGTCCGGTATGCGCCTGCGGAGGCGATGATCTCCTTGCCGTAAAATTCTGTGCCGTTTGCGAGTCTCACGCCAGTTGCTGTAACTTTCTTGCCGGAGGTGCTGTTGGAGGTTTTGAGTAGGATCTTCTCGACCAGAGTGCTAGTGACAACGGTAATCCCGTCCAGGGGAAAGTACACTGATGCGATCTGACGTTTGCCGTCACGGCGGTTCTGGACAACCATAATCAGTCTTCCTGGACACAGGCTCATGTGATGGAGGCAGTACTCACCTCTGAGATCTGACCGATACCGATGTTGTTGCCAGCATTGGCATCGAGTCCCGGGAGGGCTTCAATGCCGGAATCTTGGAGCGAAGACAAGACAGCATCGCGCAGAGGGTATACTCGGTCAGTGACTGAAGGAACCTCGATCTGCAGAGGTCCCGCATGGCCGTGCTGCTCGTAGTTGATTTCGTTGCTCCAAAACGTCTCAGTCTCCTTGAAGTATGGCAGCAAGCTATCGTAACTCCAGCGAGTGTCATCTACAAGCTCGGCCCAGTCATCAAAGTCGACCTTCGCTCCACGAGTCCAGCCGCCTTGATCTTGGTGTTAGCCACCGTCACACGTACAAATCTGCTTCATATTGACCCGGAATACATTCACTCACATGTGTTGATAACAGATCCTCCTCCCAGCGCTTTTCCTGCCGCACTCTGTATCTCGCGACCATCCAGATTCGCTTGAGGCAATGAGTAATAGTTCCAGTCGAAATCACCTGCTATCGTGTCTGTGGAGTTCGCGTACAGTATGTCGGTGCGATTCGCAACATTTGGGCCGGCTTCAATGACCAGGATCTTGCGGCATTGTCGAGAGCGAGAAGTCGGTTTGACACAACGGACCCGGCAAGACCGGCCCCGACGACAATGTAGTCCCACAGGACGTCGGAAAGCATTTCAGATATAAAGGACTTTAGATCCGACTGGCACCGTCAAGTACGATGGCTAAAGGGAGACGGTATAAGGACCTTGGAAGTGACATTGACCCAAATCAGATTTGTGGACGAGCGGATGTGATACGGTTTTTAAAGCTCGTAGCAAGTAGGGAGCGCAGGGACGACAGCCGAGTCGAGCCACAATGGCCCAAACTAGACAGTCCGCACTATTTATGTGCGGATATACTGCGGACCATATCGGCGCTGAGACCACAGCCTAGTGAAATTGGCTCCATACACTTGAGTGGGTCCGGACATGTACAAGTACATAGGTACTCCATAAACAGCAATCGGTTGCATTGAAAAGCTGACGAACCTTTAATAGCGCTGAGATCCGGCCGGCTGTGAGAAGGCAACAATGATACAATTCTCGGGGCCTGTGCTCAAGTTTGGTGGTCAATATTCGCCAGCATGTGGGCATTCCATATACAGCACAAAGGCTCCAAGATCTCAAAAAGGCCAGGAGTCAGGAATCGCGATCTGTAAGTGTTCTGGATGCGAGCGATGCCTGTAGGCTGCAGGCTACAGGCACTGAATGGAACGGGGGAAGATTCCGGACGTACCAAGCCCTTTGCGATGCTGACGATAGTAGGGGATCTCTATACACTTACAGTACATGTTCAGTCCACTCGAGTGATATGAGATCGGTGTATTCGTGGGGGCCTCGCACCGGCACGCCTTTTGCTGCCACTGCAGAAACATGCTAAGTCGCATGTTTGCTGTCTATATTAGAGTAGAACGATGTTGGTACTTTTGCAGGTTCTGGGTCGACCGAATCAATAGTGACATCGGTAAGCGAGAGAGCCAGTAAGTCACTCAACAGACCCGCAAGAACAGAAATACGCGGACGCCCCTGGGACTTCACTCGTTGTATTAGAATGGCTGACGCACCACCAAAGAAGCACATCTTGTGGGCCTTTTGAGCCGGGGTTCACCTCTGGTACAAAGTAGAAGTAGGCTGGAAGGCTGCTAATTACTTTTAGGTACCTAGGCATCACTCTTCCCTCCCCCTCACAAAGCACATGGGTAGTGAGTAAATGTTGATTCTGCAATCTGCACGTGGGTAGAGTTTTTGAATTCGAAGTTAGGATTCTCTTACGTACTAGACATAAGATACTGGAGTTCAGGAAGTAAAGCATTGAGTCCTCTGTCAGTGTAGTCTTTTTAGTGACCTTGGGAATGCAGCTGACTGAATTCTCGCACATTTTCCGCCTGACCGTCGACAGAGAGTATCAGCAACACCGCCACAAGCGAAATGCAACATGCAGGAGTTCATGCACGTTGGTTGGTGAACTTGACTACAGAGTACAGCGTACTTGTGATAGCGCTAATTAGTAAAGACGCAAACTGTCGGGTCAGTAAGTGGATCCAGCTTGCCGAGGATTCTGATTATACCATCCCGCACAAACAACTTCCAAGGTAATTAAGTCTGATCCGATTTTGCGAGCGCACTGTGCCCAACAGGCAAAGTCGGTGATTGTATCCATCAGGCCACACGACGTATCAAACTCATGGTCTTGCCGACATGCCGTCGACCCGGTGGCAAGGAGCCACCTGTATGTGCAATTTAGAGCCTGACGCCTACCCTGGCTGTCCATACTGCCAGGTAGAAATCGCCATGCTGTCCTGCATGGATATTTTGCAGACCAGGCTGACCGGTGTGGCCTTTCAACGTTTACCTGAATCGCACGAGACAAGAGAGAGTCCTACCAGCTGTGGATCATGGCAGAGGGCCAGATAGAGATATCGTCAAAGGCCGGTCGCCATGACATTGTAGGTATTGGATCAAGACTATAGGTATGACTCCAGCTTTTTGACCCAGTTCCTTGAGGTTTGACGAACACCCTTTTGCGAACAATGACGCCTTGTTAGACCTCTTTCCAGTATGTACCGGCATTCCAGGTGTGGAGTTTGTTTGTCGTTCGGCTCGTTCCAGCTGCGATACGGTGATGGGTCAAAACAGGATTCACGTTGCAATTTACCAGTCTCATAGAATTTCCGACTCAACTAGGAACTGGCACCCAGCCTCTAAATTTGGATACACACGCCGCACGGGTGGTTCGATCCCAGGAATGTGAGAGATACTTGCTCCCACACCATCAACTACCAGCAGCCTGGGTATATCGCGTGTTTGGCGACTCGCTAAATCGGGAACTTTGTTTGGCAAGGATAACTTTGGAACATGCCAGGTACTTACTCTTGAGCCCTCCAGTACGCGCGTGGCTTGCACGTCTAGGATCTGTCTATAGTACCGATCAAGGACTTCCGGGCCGGCGGATGGAGTGGCGAGCACTCAATGCTACCGACAGTTGGTTGAGCTCGCTGAGAAATGAAATGAGAGATATATTCTTGCAGCAGGAGCTCTCCGAAAGACTCACCAACAGCTCAACTTGATCATGTGGGCGAAAATATCATCCACGAGTGGAAGAATATATTCCTGGATGCACATCACCATCGCCTGTTCAGTTCCTTCGAGTTGTCGTCAATGTTCAAATAGTGACTTCGGACTTCCCATACTGTTTGAACCTTGACTTTTTATTCCTTCAACGTGTTCAACATGGGAGTGGCTGCAATTCTTCCACGCCTCCAGTCCGTGCCAACGAACGAGAGACCATTTGACGCATTCACTACAGCTTTAGTACCTCCCATATCTGTGGGAACAGCATCTGTTGCTGTGGACGTGCTGATGTTCATGTTCACTACTGGGTGGACAGGACTTCGCTTTCACGTTAAACGGTCGAAGGGCCAGTCTTATTTGGTTGAAGACTTTCTGTGTCCCATTGCCTTAGTAAGTATTTAGTTACTGCCAGTACGTGAGACTTCGCGCACCGAGAGTTGGGGCATTAACATGATGTTGGTGTTCAGGTCAGCTTTTATGGCCTGCTTGTCTGCAATGTGCTTGGTAAGTTTTCCAACCGATATTCGCTGCTGTGATATATGTGCTGACCAGACTGAGGAACAGCCGTTTATATCGGTGGCAGTGGCCATCATGTCGTCGACCTACAAACATGCCACGTGACACGGGGCTCGAAAGTAGGTATCGTACCATTTAATATCAGGCAGATATAGTGAATCTATGTGCAGTTATCAGCCAGATCTCGCCGGTCGAGGCATTCACCTGTCCATGGATGGCCAAATCACTGACAGCACTTGATCAGGCTGTATATGGAATCGAATTCTTGTTTGCCATCTGTCTCGGTTTTACCAAGATCGGGCTCGCTATTACGTTGAAACGAATTTTCATTGTGAGAAAATTCCAACTGGCTGCTTGGGGGACCATGACACTCTGCTTTTCATGGACACTATTCACCGTTTTCGTCGGTCTCTTCATTTGCTGGCCCGTTTCTATGAACTGGGACGTGAATACACCTGGTGGTAGATGCGGCAATCAGGTGGCTGCTTTTGCAGCTGTCGGAATTTTCGACCTGGTCACGGATCTGCTGATCATCGCCCTACCTATACCCATGGTACTTGGTCTGAGGATGAGATGGCGGCACAAAGCCGCAGTTTGTGCCATCTTTGGTGCGGGATCGTTGTGAGTTTTTGCCATCAAAAGAACCCCAGATTGCGTTCTGGGACTGATATTCCAAGTCTGGAGCTGTGACTAAAGTTTACCGCTATTCAGGACTATGGTGTTTGGAGCGCTACGCTTATACTATGTTCTGACTATGGACTTCGCGGACGTGACGGCATCACAGCTACCTGTCGTCATCATGGGCACTATTGAGCCGGGCGTCGCTATCATTGTGTCTAGCGGTCCTTTGCTGAAGTCCGTCCTCGATGCGACCATCCGCTACATTCTCGCCCCGTTTGGCGTTACTGGCAGTCACCGAGACACTGCGGCGCCCGTTGCTGGCGCAGACGCAACATTGCAGACCATCGGTGGGGGTCACCTCAGGAGAAAAGCCAACAGAGCTTCGCGCACAGACATACGCTTCGCAAGCTGGGAACAGATAGAAACGGATGGGGAGAACGCGGATCTTGAGCTGACTGGGTGGCGTGATCACGAGGTTGCGGTGACTGGATGCGCAGATGCCAAAAGCGGAAATGGAAGTGAGTTCGCAATTCGTGAAGAGACCAGCTCTGAGGACAGGATTCTGGTTACAACAAGGACCATGGTCACATCTCAGACAAGAAGTAAACAAGTGGAAATTTGTCGAAGAGAGGACATGTTATGTCGAGTGGGTGCCCGCCGCTGAAGCGGCCCAGTAGAATGTACCTAGGTATCTTGGGAGAACGTTGCATTTCGAGCGCTCGAAGCGCTGGCCAGTGGATCTCATTGCGACAGGACGCCTTGGACCTAGGCGGATTTTTTAGAACTTCATCAGGGCAGACAATCTGGGAGACAATATTGATTTGTGGATCGACGGCTGCCAGAGAGTCGAGAGACGAGACGAGTTAGTGTTGAGAAGCCCCGTCAAATCCTGGACTAAGTAGATGGACCCGATCGTGAGAAGTCCAGGGGTGAGAGTGCCCTTAGATGCCGTGCGCTTCTGCTCATTGACGCCGTTCAACCTTATCTTGGTGACCTGCCTAAGGTGTGACTTGACTCCGACGCAAGCCATGCATCTGAGCCCTTCTCAAGCTCAAAATCAGGTCCAGACTGTGCGTTTCCAAGTATGAACTCTGAGCCGGAATCGGTTCAAGAACCGTCATCATCCTTCGAAGACAGGGCAAGCAGCGGATTGACTGTACTTTCGCCTCGGATGTATTGCTCTGCTTCCGCCCCATTGAAGGTTTTATGGTTCTTGTAGTAATTTCCGAATAAGCGACGGTACGTTCTGCTGTCCATGTCTTCACATTCTGCTCCCGACGGGGCGGTGAGGTCTGCCAGACCGTGCCTCTCTCTCAAGATGTCGAGAATGGGGGCCCAAGACTTGTCAACAAGATGAACATAATTTAGTCGAACATTTGTCGCAGAGCTGATACTGAGGAGAATATGCTCAAGTTCGGAACTGTGTATGGCAACACCAATGAGGTCTAGTTTCGAGAGGCCAGACCATACTGCCTGTGTCTTTACGATACCCACATTTGACGGCAGTGACCACGGATCGAAGTGATACACTTTCGTTTCCAACTCCAAGCTTTCGAGCGTCTCTGAGTCAATCAGAGCTGTGACGAGTGTTTTCAGACTCTCGAGTTCGCGTCTGGTGTATTCGATTGGCACTTCGTCGTGTGGCCAAGGGGTCGTTTTGCAGGGCCTATAGCAGAACCTCAATCGCTTGATGTTACGCATGGCGGATTTTATCAATTGGACCTCATCTATGGTCAGCTTTCGGCTGAGCAGACGCTTCTTGTCCACTGGAGCCACCAAGTCAATGTTCAGGGACCTGACACTGCCACCCGCTTTTGCGAGGACCGTTGCAAGAGTGGACACCAATTCGCCCATTTCCTCCAGTGTGCCTATGTCCTGGAGGCCGCCGGGCTTCTCAGGGACTCCGAAGTGAATGTTTTGCACGGACTTCCCGATGATCGAGTGAGCTAGAATCTCGTCATGCCGCGCCGGGAAATGCTGCGTTAAGTCCACCTCAACGGCAGGCATGAGGAACTGTGAGCTTGTGCTGCAGAAGCGACGACATGTGAGCCGAGAGCTTTGGATGTCCTGCAAAAGGAGGTTAGACTCAGCAATGATGACGCCCCGCTGTGGGAATTTTGTTGGATCGCCTTGAGCACTCACATTTATTGCAGATCTGGAATGCGCAAACCACCATGGCCATCGCTTGAACTGGTCTATTCGGCCAACGTAATAAAAGACAGAGGAGAGGATCTCATCAGGCAAGTCGAAGATATGGCGCGGTTTGCTATTTGGACGGCCCAGATGTTTCTGCGACTCGCATTTCTCTTTTGTCTCTGGATCATGGCCAGGAGAGTCTCTCGTCTCATTCTGTTCGTGTCCGGCTTCTATGACCTCGAGGCGTGCGTTTCCTTGGTTTTCCAGTTTGAACTGCTGGACTCGGGTACGCGAATCTGAAATTAACATTGCGTCGAGGCTAGCGTTTAGACCTGTCAGCTTGCTCGGTGGCATCTTCGATGGCATCGATGGCATTTTCGATGGGGAGCAGGGAGCAGGGAGCAGGTCGAAGGCTGAAGTAACGTTGCGTGATGTGGGGTTGTACTGTGTGGGTGGAATTCACTCGATCGAGAAGGGCTGTAATGAGGTTGGGTGAACAAGAAGGATAAGCGTGGAGCTTTTAGGAATCTATCGTGCATTAAATAGTGAAGCTTCGATGGCAAAGGCGTAATACCTGCGTCAGATCAGCTGCGGCTGTTTAGCTTGTTCTTCACACTGCCCAGAAGCAGTTGGTCTGGAATCCGAGATAACGTCAGTTCGACGTTGACTTTTGGGGTCCAGATTATATCAGCAGCTCCACTTTCAGCTTGGATACCCCGGCGACTTATCTCAAACATTCAGCATGACCACGTCTGAAAATGAGATTGCCCAATTTGGGAACACTTCTCCTATGAAATCACTGCGTAATATCGTGTCACATGTATGTCGCAGTACGGGCTTCCAGCAACAGAGCAATCAATAACTCTCACAGTGTTCTATTGGGACCCTTTTGGTCCAAAAGAACTCGGAGCGACCTCGCAGCCTCGGCAGACAGCGCCCGGGCCGGCCCGTCATCCCCTCCTTCTTTCCCCGGGCCTCCGGAGTCCGGGCCATCACCACATCTCTGCCAAGCTCCGGTTTGTGGAAGAATTACGAGATCGACGCACCATGACGTTACCATCAGGGGCATCATCGTGACTATCCAGGTACCTTCGAATCACTGAAGTGAGTGGGCTTGGCTGAGCTGAGGCAAGAACATGTCCTCCCACCCCTGCTCGCTGATGTGCGGGCCCAACGCCACAAATGTTCCGTGTCGAGGACACAAAGAGGGGAGAGTTGTGTCGGTATGTTCGATATGAGGAACGAGATATTCCGGAACTGAGGCAGTGGCTCGGGACATGTTCTTGCCTCACATGTATGAGTGAGCTCTGCTTGCGTTTCGCTGTTCATCACCCTGGAGCCAACACATTTGCAACACCACGCGACTCCATCGTCAGCGGCCACTCGACAGGCTCTTGAGATATGTCCAAATTCGACAATGATATCACCGAGCTTCCTTGTCCTTCATGCAGCAAGTATAAGCTTGGTGCTACCCCTGGCGCAGGGTTACTGGCTTCCGGAAACGCTGGGCTACTCTGTGAACACATGCGTGGTTCCCAAAAATTCGACTGGAGACGATGATTCTCCGAACATTTTAGCAACGGTGACAGCATGCGGTGATGCATCACGTATCGTTTTCAGTGGGAACGAAACCTACAATCTCCTGACACCAGTCTCCTTCACTGGACTCACAGATGTAGAGTTCATCATCGACGGCAACGTCTCTCTGTCGTCAAACGTCTCGTACGTTGAGTCGGTCGTTGGGAACAGCAAATTGTATCCAGGACGATGGATAAAGGTCTCGAGCAGCACTGGAGTTACCGTCACCGGCAGTCAAGATCCATCTTCGGGGTGGTTTGTAGGTCACGGCGAGGAGTGGTGGCCGATAGCGAACAACAGTGTCAACGACTACCGACCGCACTTCTTCAGCTTCTCAGTGACAGGCCTTCGACTGCGAGATGTGAAGGTCTACAATCCTGTGGCTTGGGTGTTTTCACTGAGTGGCACCGATATCTACATGACCAACACGACACTAGATGCGCGGTCCAACGACTCCGTCAACGCGTTCCCTTTTAACACGGATGGCATCGATCTCTCAGCTTCAGATGTAGTCATTGATGGCTGGACTTCTTGGAACGGGGATGATGTGCTCAATGTAGCACCGCCGGTAATGTCTTCCCCCTTTCACAACCATTCCCGACTTGCCTGCTGCAGTGCACGTTGTCTCACTCCATTGCACTTGCCGTACCTATGAATCGAACTCTGATACTTTGCAGGCAACCAATGTCACTATGCGAAACGTTGTCGCGTATGGGACACATGGCATATCCGTATCCTGCTCATCGGGTACCGGAGGCAACTACTTGTTTGAAAACGCCGTGATATACGACTCACTCATCGGCGCGCGCTTCAAGTCCTCCATAGGAACGACTTGCAATCTCGACAATGTCACCTGGAGGAACTTCACCATAACCAACACCAGCTACCCTATTCAATTCATCGAGAATTATTGGGACCAGGAGAAGGGCATCCCAGCGGGTACGAATACCAGTCTCGCGGCATATACTACCAACTTCACATGGGACAGCATCGTGGCAAAGACGAGCGAGGGGCTGCGCGATGGGAGCTGCATTACAGACCCATGCTGGAGTTATACGGAAGGTTAGCAGTCGATGTCTTGCGAACAGCCAAACTAACAATGCTTGGATATTCGGATAAACTGACATCTACATCATAGGCCAAACGAACCAGAAGGCTTTGTACATTATGTGCAATGACGGTGATCACTGTCAAGAATTCCAGTTCAGCGACATTGTTCTCTCCGGAGCTGTAAGTGCTCACCAATGACACCAGGCGCTTTGCCCATAGAAGAATGCTGACTGTTATACTCGTCTTCATCAGAACGGTGAGCCTGGAGAGATGGAGTGCACTGGTCTGAACGGAGTTGAAGGGATGGGCATCCCGTGCACCAACGGGACACTTCCTAACTTAGAATAAATGAAACACATCCTGCCTCCAGGAATCGTGTGTTGCAAAGTCTACGCCAGGTATAATCAGGGTTCTGCATTGGCTGCACACCTGGGCACACTTCACGTCTCGTTCTCGAATGTCCAACTATCTACAGACCAGAACATGGCCATCACGATCAACTTCGTCACCGTCCCAGTGCCAACATTCATGACATCTATCACAGGTTGACCAACAAAGCCCACCCACCCATCAAAGCCCCTATCCCCAAAACAGCAGTCTGGCCCGGCGCAGCACCACCCTCACTGCTACTCGCACTAGCAGCCGGGGCCATGGTCGTAGCATCAAGCGGCGCACCACTCGCAGTCGTAGTGGCCGCCGCCGCCGCAGCAGCAGTCGCGCTATACACCGAGGCCTCGACCGCGCTCAGCTGCGACTGCAGCGAGGATGCGACGGGACCCGTTGCAGCGGACGACAGAGCCGAGGACAGCGACGCCACGATGGGCGCCGCTTCCGCGGTGATGCTCGCAACAACGCCGGCGAGGTCGACCGTAGCTTCGGCGACGGCGGCCGAGGCGTCGGAGACGACGCCTGCGAGAGCGGAGGTCGCGCCGTTGATGGCGGAGCTGATGTCGTCGATGAGGTCGCGCTTGGGGAACGCTGGGGCTGGGGTGGGGAGGATGGGTTCGGCCTGTTTGTTGGGGGAAGGGGGTAGGTGGTTAGTGGGCGGCGTGAGGGTCTCTGGAAGTGTGTTGTGTTGGGTTGGGGAATCAACTTACCGAGGCAGCGGCGAAGAAGGTGAGGAGAAGAGTGATGAAACGCATTGTGATGCTCTAAAGTTGTTGAGGCCGCAACCCAGATATAGAGAGCCTTCAAACTAGTCACTACTTCAAACGCTTTGGAGACGAGTAGGTGGAACAGACTTGGCTCAGAATATCGTTTGAGCTCACGCAGGCGTTTATGAATCGAGAGGGCACTCAAGCACTTCGCAATCATGTCTACTTGGGCGGGGACCCGCAAGATTTATATACTCAGCAACAGTCCGTATGTTGTTTGCTACCGTTGACCAAGGCTGTCCCCTCAAGTTGGGGCCGTAACACCAATTACTACAAATGTTCGAAGGAGCGTACGAACATCTCAACTTGGTCAAGCTGAATGACTGAGCCTCCAGTGGAATGTGAGGAAGCTGTTCGGACCCTAGCCATATGTTCCGCTGCAGGGAATATTGCCCAGAATAATTCTCAGCATCGTGACATTCTTTTTGGTGTTGGTGGTGGCACAGCATACCCCTCAACAAGGCTGACATGAAATTGCAGGACAGCGCCTCATCCTTGGGTATGCAAATGCATGATGGCACCTCAAAGAGATCTTTTTGGGGGCAAACACTGATCCTTCCAGGCAGTGACTTGAGTAAACACAAGAGCCCCTTGTTGTTAGTTGTCCAGTGCCAGTATCAAACTGGTCGGCCCTGATCTATCCAATACTGTGGTATCTAGAATGTTGCAACGGCCGCGTCATGTGCCACTGAACATTCACAGATGATGGCCATGTCTATGAGGGAGCCATGCTTCAGGTGTTGTAACAGTGCACAGTAATGAAGCCTACGAGCATCCTATGGGCGTAAAGGGTAGACGAGTTCTTGGAGCAATGTTTGCATGTGTGCCGCCTCTACAATCCCGTACAGCCGTGCACAGGAAGCACAGCCTTGTGTCACGCCTCAACTTCCAAGTCTCGAAGTCGAAATTGCTAAATTACTCCTGCAGAGGCTTGTTATTTGGCAGTCATTTGAAGCACTCGAGCAGCCAGCTTGGAATGTCTATGGAGTACCTGTAGACGCCACACGGATCGAGCAGTAGGAGGTCTCTCTACTGTATATATCGGGGTAAATGGAAGCCACCAATCTGAAAGACTTTTTGGGACAGATGAAACAGGTTGGTACAACTTTTCTTGACCAGATACGGAGTATGGTGGCTTGCATTCATTCGTTCATTCGCTTTGCCAAGCTACCAAGTAGATTACACGCGTAGGAAGGTTTCCACTATCGAAGCTTGTACAGCTTGTGCAGCCACCAAACTTGAGATGGCCGGGCCGCTGATGATGCAAAAGCAACGGTGACACAACGTTGCTTTTTCAAGCCTGCTTTAGGCTTGACCGCTTCAAGTTCCGGGGTCTAGATCTTCTCGGCGCTCGAGATGCGCCCCGCTACTGCTATTACCGATGCATCATGCAAAGCTTCCGTGAGGTCGGTAAGTGCTCTGGAGGAAATGGCAAAAGTAAACCCGACCATTGAATGCTTGCTTCTTGTACCTGCGGCTCAAGTTTGGTGGCAGCCTTACAGTCCCCCGGGCCAATTTAGAGACCGCTTAGACCTGTCTAGAGGTGCCAGTTCAGTCACAATGCCACACTCTTCTACAGTAACGCCGGCATAGGAGTACCTTTCCGCGTAGAATCAGCTATCAAAACAGGTGGACTGCTATGTAATTAATACCGAGTGATTCACTTCAACTTCGCCTGAACATTTGGTGTCGCATCACGTTTGGCAGTAGCCTAGGCCCGCTGGCTATGTTGTTGGTCAGAGGCCACTCAGGGGCTGGAAACCACGGCATCTGGTCAGTTCGGACCTCCATACACATCATGGGGTCGAGAATCTAGGAGATAGCGATAAATTTCATTTGGCAGATGCAATGAAGCTTGCTCGCCGCCGCCTCTATGAATTTCAGAAGACTTAAGAGTCTTCCAATAATGAAGCTGAATTATGCTTTCTAGGTAGGTTTTGAAGCTTAAGAGCATCCGTGTTCGTGAAGCTGAAAGCTATCGATAACATCGTCTCCAGCCTCGCCCGCTAAAAAGCTTGCTAATTCAGATCTTTGCGGTTTCTGCAGAACCCTAGCTAGAGGAAAAGCTGGAGGGGTCGGCTAGCAGCACTGTCTTTTGGTATTGGTGGCTCGAGGCACGTGGCTACTAAGCATCTCCTGAACCCATTGGCAAAACTGTTCTTGGAACCTCTATAATCTTAGATCTCACTTATCTTCTCTGCCTTCTCAAAGTTTGACGATTAGAGATAGTTTTGCCTTACGTAGGCATCACGTAGGCATCGTCAGCTGTGAGCAATGGCGAGTTCGGTTCCAGAGAAAGCGCGGAAAGGAAATACGACAGCCTCTGTCCCACGTCTACCTAAATACTACCTCTCATAGTGCCTGTACAGTGCTTGTTAGGATGAGTGAAGTGAGGAATTGTACGATAAACATCTCGCCACAAATGTGAGAGTGGATGGTTCAAACTGGCATGTGGGTCAGGGGCACGGTACCAAGTGACAACCTGCTTCACCAGGGCCCAAGAGATAGCACGATGAAGACCCTCCGTTTCTCCAGAAGGTAATGATTCACTTGTAAACTCTTGAAGAACAACCTCTTATGATATTCTGAGGCCCTTGCCACGTCACCCGAGTGACTTCAAAGCTGCCTGCAACCCGTTAGCCTTTACAGCCCGTACTGCTGCTTGCACCACTGATAACTACATGTAGCGCATCAACTACGGTTAGATATTTCCCAAAAAGCAACAATGATCAGCATGTGTACAGTACATACAGCAGTTCACCTAGGTACCTGGTACAAATGCCCCATCCACGATCGGCGGCCGAGTTCGCCTGTATGTCGGTCTGACATGTTCGGTGGAGCCTATGTTCCGTGGGCCAGCAGACAAGCTTCGGCTTGGCTTGCCACGATAATAAGGTCTCTAGTTTCCTCACAAGGTGGGCCACGTGGGCGGCCGCCAAAGAATCAGATTCACGCGCCCTCACCAAAAATAAACACGCGTTGCGTCTGGAGTACTGTACATCCTTTCATTTTCGTCGTCTCACGCTCGCCTACGTACTAGTATCATGAAGGCTACATATACTACCGATGGTGAGATTGCCAATGTGATTGCTACTTTAACTTCCACGTTTGCTACGTGACAGATTACTCTGCCTATCTTAGTATAGCGAGAGGCGGCCATTTTCCAAAGTGTCAGTGACTGTTACCACAAGTAACTGTCACCGTAGGAATTATCGCCACGGTAAGAGAGTCAATGTTGTGAGGGAGTATTCCACTATCCGAAGGATCCGTGGACTGCTGCCATGATACATGCTATCGTGAGATTACCGCGGTGCAATTGCGGCTCCCTGCCAAAGTGCCAAAGTTTGGTGGTGGCGGATAATGTGGATATTACACGTACTTCTGCGCATGTGTGCTCAGATCACTTTGTACTATAGTACTGTGTGTACTGTACATATAAAAATATGCAGCCTTGACCAGTATCCGCACTCATCCCGCCCACCAACTTGCTTCGGGATGCAAGTAGCCTCACAACAATGGTGTCATCAGTGTGACTTGACGAGTCAAGGCTGTCCCTCTCCTTCTCAGAAGTGGTAATCGACATGCTGCGGCGCGGGGAACAACTGTGAAATGTTTCTATGGGCGAGGACAATGTTTCGAGGGAAATACCCGCCAGAGGCGCTTCGGAGTGGCTGTCGGCTGAGGTACAGTACCGTGCACTGTAACTCTGTACCTGTAGGACTGGAGGGGGCTGCCTCAAGATCAAGGTTTGTGACCGCCTCGTGGCCAGGGTGCGCAGAGATTTTCGGGCAAGGTAGTACTGTGCTAGTCTGGGGCCGGGATTAAAAAAATTTGACGAATACTTGCCTGACTTGTCTTTTGCCCAGGGACCAGAACAGCCAAGCAGCCCGGGGTGCATCGGTAATTTCTGTGCCCGGAAACTAGCAAGCTCCCCTCCATTTTGAAAGTTTGGACGGCCTGTACGCAGTAACTCCGCACTTTCTTTTCTATGAGCCCGAGATCTCAGGGTTACACCGCAGCAAACACGTGCATGCTGACATCCACTATTGCGCAGCGCGCAGGTGTCATCGCCGCAACCTTGAACCCGGAGGTCGTTGACAAGGTTTTGGAAGGTTTTGACGTTACCTCTGGTTTGAATCGCGCGGGTTTTCCTCGGCGGACTGGAAGGACTTGGAACACAGCTCATACTCCGTACTGTAGCTGCACAAGCACACGATCTTCTTACGTGTAGAAAGTCTACTAGCGAGCTTCTTGTCATGTGCGCCCAAGACAGGCGTGTGTACGGAGTACACAGTACAATATGCACCTTGTTTGATGATTAACTCTAGGCATCCCGGTTTCAACCGGAACTCTATTTGCACAAGCATTGAAGTTCCACGCTTCTTGCGGCATGCGTACACACACAATCTTCTTTACACGATGGCACTACTATCACCACCTACAGCTTTGGCAGCTCACCAAGCTATAAAACAGACGTTCAGCAGAAACGCTGCTATGGTATGAGGCATCGGCCCTGGAAGAATTTAAATTCAGGAAAACGGATGCATTGTGCTTGCCCAAAAGATCAAAGTGTCATTGAACACTGAGTACTCGTGCAAACAAGGTTCCGTTCGAAACTGGGACACCCATCACTAACAACCAACTGCGGCAGGATGTTTGTTGATTTAATGCGCGCACGAACTATAAAATGTCCAGCTAATAATAAGTATCAACCCGGTGCCACACCGACTTGAGAGAAGTCTTGCTTCGTCCGAGACACATTCGGATGGAGGCAAGATGTAACCCCCGGATTACAAGACTGTGGACTGGCAGTCTGACACATGGCTTCAGGGGTCCTCTGTGATGAAGTGCCACCAGCACGTATCATGCAGCACTCAGGAAGATGGAAGCTGGAACTGCCGGTCCGCACGATTCTCGACGCTGAAAGTCTCATCGCTAAACAAAACCATGACGGAACTATGTTGGGATTACAATGAAATGGTATCTATACCTAATATGGTTCACCTGCCGTCGAAACCCAAACCTTATTTCCCAGCGCCGAGCATGTGTGCGCCGCGATCCTATCGGGAGAGAACATTGAGACCCCGCAGCAAAACGCCAGGAAAGACACCTCGCTGAATGCTACCCAAGGTCTCCATACAAATGCTGAATAAAACACGCAAACCGAGAAAGAAACCGAAGAAGTCAAACCATGCAGCCGTAGCTGCTTGCAACCGCGATATCCCATCGATTTTGCCCATGTGCCTTGAAAAAATAAACCCCCATCCTGGTGCCCCGTTATTCGCTGTGGGGCGCGTATACAGATAGAGGCACGCAAGTGGATTTGCGAACTGACAGTAGCGCTGAGTCCACCGCAGCAACGCAGAGCAAGTGTGAGACACATCCACTCAATCGCTGTCCAAGGCTAACCAGCGGGCTGCCGAAGGGGTGCTTTGCACCCGACGCAAGCCCAGTCTTTGTCATGTGAATGGCTGCGACATGCCACTTGCTGACCCCTGTTCTGTGTCGCCGTGCTCTCCCACACCGCTGTCAGAGTGGTGCAAAAGTCGTAACGTAGAAGCCGACCCGAGACATCTTGTCCAGTGCCTAATGTCGTAGGTGGAAACCTTCCCAGGTTCACAGCTGGAGCTCGCCCCCATCTCCTGATTCTGACATGCCGCATAAGCCAAATATTGCTTTTCTTTCACCTGTCCCGTTGAACTCCTGGGTATCGTAGTTTTGTTGCTTTTGTTTGCTCCCGCTGTCGCCGCCGTATGTCTCAAACTCCACAAGACAACTGTTCCAACCGAGTCATTGCCGTGAGGGTATCGCGAGTAGCCTAAACGCTCGCCACGTGTTCCTGCATTGGTGCTCTCATCAGAGGCAGTGCGCAGGCTGGTTTCGTCGGTTGATCATGTGCTCCCAGGCCGAAATAGGGTGGGGCTTGCAGTGTGCTACACATTGCAATGGGGTCAGTACCCGAAGGAAAAAAAAGGTTTGGTGGACGGACTAAGAGTCTGACTCGAACGTACAGCACACTTCCCATCCTCTGCGCTGGCTGTCAGCTCATGCTCTGTCTGCTTCAAAGGGAGATGGAGGTGGGTGATCCTGCAGAAAGCCCAAGATAACTTACCGGAACTGATAATGTGTAAAGTGTGGAGCGCACCGGCGGTGCGTCCGCGTGTAAGTAGGACACCAGACTGCGGCTTGACCGTGCCAATGCCCACAAGCGTATTCGATCTGCTGAGCATTAGCCTGAGAAGCTCACCCGAGGGTCGTTGATATCGTTGTCCCGTACTTTGTTGTACTCGCACATTCTTCCGAGTTCTTGTGGTAGCCCCGCTGGATTGAATCGTTGCTGTTTTCCTGAGGTCTGGTCTGGTATTCCGGAGAAGAGTTCGGAGGAGAGAGTATGCCGCGGGGATCGAGTGGCTTGTGCAATGGGGGCGGGCGATGCACTTCGATGGAGGAGGGCGAACGGCGCCTCAAGCCGAGGATTGTAGTCAAGCTTCAAGAGTATTCTGGGGCACACCAGGGAAATGTAAAGAGGAGGGACGACGTCCTGTCGATCATGCAAGAGGGGACGTCTTGTATTTAAACTTCTTGAAAGAGGGTCTGTGTGTGGATTAATGACCGGGATAGTACACGGGAGGAAGGCCGGGAAACACGCCTTCCATTCAGAACAAAGTTTGTTGAACAGCATTGTGAACGGTAATTTTCTACCGCGCTGTGGGCTACGGCGTCGATCACCCTTGATCCTAGCCCAAAGTTCTGGTCCGCAAGGGCCGGCGTCACAATGCGAATGTCAGGGCTAGCCTGGCCGGGAAGGGCTGAAAGTTTGACAAGCTGACCAGAAAGAACGTCGGACAGGGAACTAAGCCAGCAGGGTGGAGTGATCCACCGTTGTGGCTGCTGTCGGGGGTCAAATTGCAGAAGCGGGAACGAGCATCAGATCAGGTTGTACCAAGGACTGCGCTCCATACGGTTAGAAGTACTTACAGTATGTACAGTACTCACATACATGCGTAGTACCGGTACAACTCCAGGGTTGACAGATGTGAAAAAGCTCCGAGGTCGAAGTTATCGAATATAAGTGAACTTCGGTGGGCGCGAAAAGTTTCCTGGTCAAGCCACTTGTGTAGCCGTCCGCACTCACTTGTTCCGCGTCCAATGTCTTATCAGCAAGAACCTATTCCACACGCCGCTTACTAAGCTGAAAGGGGGCCTGTTAGAGCCCTGCTCGTTTTAATGCGTCGCCAGGATCGACACCACCACCACGCCGCGTGTTGTGTACACGGAGTGGTCATGGGGTATAGTAGATAACATACTACCTTATAGGTACAGCAACAATATCGCAATATCGTCAGTCATTCCTTATCTTTCATGGACCTGTACGTGGGCGTCGACTTCCTCCCTGCCTCCCTGCCCTGACAACACCATGAAGGCGATCCATTACGCCAGACTTGACCACATTAGTGGTGGGCCCTCAATCGATGGGGCAAGCCCAGACCAAGTGTGGCAAGCCTCAACAGGAAATGTCTTGAATTATTGCTTCTGATCGGGATGGAGTGCATGGAGGAATTGCACGTGAGCAGCCATCGTCGTACTCGCTTCATCTGACAGGCGGGACAGTTCCACACAACTGCCGTGGTCCTCATGGCCCCTCCCAAATCCCCTGACACGTCGGTATCATCGTGTACACCGTGCAGATATCCCATCTGGGGGTATTACTCATCATCAAGCCCCCTTCTCAGACGGCGTTGATGTGTATCTTTCTGTGGACCTCCGAGCAGATGAGGGGGCAGACCGGGGACGCCTGGAGGATCGCAGCATCCCTGTTGATGACCTCGGCAGACACGTGGAGGCGGCATGGCGACACCTTCTGCTGCACGGCACAGACGTCTTGGCATATCAATGTGCTCTGTGTGGTGTTCTCAGAGGGTCGCCCCCTTTGCAAGGCTGACAGGTGCTCCTGGACGTCGTACTATGCGGATATGAGAGGAAACTCGCCTATTCCCTTCGCAAGAGGTGTTCAAACACGTCGTTTCTTGTGTGCAGGGGAGGAGGTGCAGGACCTGATTACCAGGTATGCGTGGAAATCCGGTGGGTCCTGCTTCAGAGTTCGCTCGCCCAGTTCCGAGAAAAGCGGTTGGCCTGCGACGTTTGGCTCTACCAGTCGGCCTATTTCATTATTCAAGTGGTTGCATGATCGAATCCACACGCATCCACACCGGTGAAGAGCGTTCGCCAAGCGTGTGTCTGGAACCTGCCCTCCATACCGGTGAGGAGCAAAGCCAGCGACTAATATCACAGCACTATGCAGTCAATACTCTTCTCCTCGGTCCGTCTAGCGCATAGCGATCCAAGACACGAGACCTCCGTACCTGGGCGCCGGTAGCGCAATAAGCAGAGCATCGTTATCAGCGGCCGCCTTCATCGAGATGAACGAGATGTGGGGCCCCTCGCACCTTGTCGGGGTATGGGTAGAGTGCGACGAGCACCTGGCACCGTGGCGGCGTCCTCGACTCCTGATGCTCGAACCTCGCTCTGCCTTTGACTCTTTGCCTCAGGAACGAACTTTGCAAATTGTCTAGTCCGCCAGGTGTGGGCAAAACATGCCGCCGCAAGTTGGGATCCAGCACTACTTTGGAAAAACAGTGTTCGTCGATCGTGACTCGACTCCAGCCTTGGCGCTCGCATGACCATCCCTTCTGGAAGGAATTCATCGTTATTTACAACCAGAATAGTCCCTGATCTTCGTGATACACCGCTTGGCCTTCGGCCGACCCGAGCCGGAGAGCCACGGTCAAAGTGGTATAATGATTGTGGGGAGGGGACGTGTTAAATTTCTTGGAAAGAGCTCGCTGTTGTTGATGGATCCCTTGTTGGCCCAGAGCACTGGACCCTTGACCGATCCCGTTCTGCAGGCGACATGGGGCGGGACGAGGTATCCACTTCACAAAATAGAAGATTCCTGGAACGCCGTGAAGAAGTTTTGGCTTGTCAAGGGTAGGGGCCCCGATACACCTTCGGAAATTGGGCCAAGCAGAAGCTGGGGCTACCTTATTAACAACGCCACATGGCCGCCATGTTGGTTGGTCGGTCGCCATTGCAAGCCTTCGGTACTCCGTAGATAATGACAAGGACATGTGTGTACGGAGTACTCGGTACATGTCGAAGGATTTCGTGTCTCAACGTGCACAGGGCGCGGGAAAGGATCCTCCATGTTGGCGAGTTTGGAGGTGGATATTCTCGTTTTAGGCTCCAACTGTCCGACCACTTTAACGCGTAGCACCGCATGGTCCGGTCCTTCAAATTAGGAACTACCAAAGGGTCGGAGCGAGCTGGTACCTACCGGTCGGCGGTAAGTCATGAGTACTGTGTGGTAGATCCAGCTATGTCGAGCCACAATACCTTCACTGAAGCAAGAACACGACCCGAACGTTCACTCTTTCCCAGCTTGCTCCTCCCACATCTCTAACTTGCCACATGGACATCCCTCCCAACTGAGCATGATGCGACAGCAGAGCATAGTAACTCAGGATTACCAGAGCCTCGGATCGGCAGGCTCGGAGCATTGATTGATGACTCAAAGGCTTCGACATGCCCAAGAAGAACATAATTAGTTCGTATTCCTGACAGTCCATCATTGCATTGGAGCCAAAGTCGCATTGACCAAGGACTGGTGATAATTGTCCCAAGTGCTCGCTCCAAGCTTGCTCCCCGCAAGTCGACTCGATGGTCCGATCAGCTTCTCGGCGCGGTGCAATGACCAGTGACTGATGGCAAGGACCTGAAGCCGTTTCAAGACGCATAGAAACCTTGTCCCGTCTAGTGAGGAAGAAGAGAATGGCGCTCGGCCGCTAGTCGCCTGTCCTCGCGATTATTGTACCAATATTCCAAGCTCTCCAGACCAATAAGGAATACTCTCAGGCTTCTGTCGAGGTATCAGCAGATGAATAGTTTGGAGGCCTGACGAAGGCGAAGGTTTCTCACGGAAGAGTGATAAACATGCCCAACCCAATCTGCTGGCTTAAACGGTAGTACGGCCCCGTCCAATGCCAATAGCCATACCAGTCCCTCGAGCACATCATCATCAGTCCGCCGACGATATCAAACCCAAGAACCACTGGCAACGCAGGGAGAATCCATCCCTGTGGCTGGCCGCCGAGGCATGCGATTTCGATGATGTCCACAAAGACGAGGTAGCCGAGCTAGGTGGAGATGGAGTCAGTATTTGCCGGGCCCCGAAGCAGCAATGAGACACGGGCACTCACGATCACATAGTCAGTGGTGTACACTCCGTAAGGATCCTTGTCAAGCGCAAGAGTGACAATGCTGATGCATTCTAGGATGAGCGACACCAGGCGCGCTAGGCCGGGGACCACGCCTTGACGGCGAAGAGGGTTGGGCAAGTGCATGGTTCTGGAGGAAAGAAGCGTCAGCAAGATCATGTAGAAACACTTGATCGGGCGAGTATGGGAGGTTTTGATTTATTTAAAGATTGTGCGGTCGTATGTTGCCGCGAGTGAAGCTGACGAGGCGGGCAGGGATGGCGTGTAAGACGGGACAATTGCTTACCCTCCTTCTTGTGATCAACAGATTCTCAGTCGACTGTCCTTTTGGCTAACCAAGAGTATTCCACAGAGTGTTTGCCTGGCAAGCGCAACTCCATTCTTTCTAAGGGACTCAAGGTTTGCTTTGCATAGTCTGTGGTCTCCCAGCTGTGCTCGGTCGCAGGGTGGCTGAGTGGCCAGAATGGGCTGGCTGACTTCCGGCCCTGTCGCAGCCAGGAGCCGATTTAATGTTGGCTGTAAATTGTAATGCTTCGCTGCACTGTATTTTCCCTGCAAAAGCTGAGCGGAATTGGGCCGTTGGAATCTTGAATATCCGTCACCATCTGTCCTGTCGCAGCTCTTCGTATCCTCCACCAAGTCTGTATCCTCTCATATCAAATTGCCCCCACAGCTTTCAGACCTCGGAACGCTGCCCTCCGGAAAGTAGTCCAACATCTCTCTTTGCTTGCGTACCTGGCATACGCTGCTCCAAATACGAGCCCGCCGAGATGAGCTGTATGGGCGACTCCCAAAGGGAAAAACTTTAGCAGCCCAACAGTGCCCGCCGTCTCCCAGACCGCGAGCCCGGCCAGTAACTCAGTTGGAGTGAAGCTTATCCAGGGAAGTAAATAGAGCCACACCCGGCTTTCAGAGTACTCCACACACCACGCGCCGATAATGGCGTAAGCGACACCGGAGAACCCCAGGGCCGGCCTGAATCGGTCCATCTTGTTGGGTCGAAAGTTGCACGCGACGTGACTGGCAAGCGCGGAGAGGATCCCGGCGGAGAGGTAGAAGGAGAGGGTATGGCTGCCAGATCCCTGGAACGTGCGGGTTTCGGCCAGTTGTGGAGCGAAGTTGTACATGCCGAACATGTTCAAGCCGAGATGTACTAGTCCGGTGTGTGCGAAAGCGCTGGTGAGAAGCTGGCGGTACTGGAACGCTCCTTCAGCTGGCGTGTGAGCGAGGCTGGCGTGGAAGTTCTGTGCGACGGTGGATGGCACGCGTGAGATGCCGAAGGTGAGGACGTTGATGCCGGCGATACTGGCGATGAGTTTTCCAGCGCCGCTCATCTCATGCCAAAGATCGAGCGGTGGGGACACGACGATGGGCCCTCTGGTGTAGGTTGAGGATCTGGCCGCAACATCATGGAGACGTTTTATGGCTCTGTCCAACTGAATCTGCTCGAAGGTGAGACCCGCTCTCTTCTCCTTGCTGTAAACCTTGGCGTCCTGGTAAACATCATATGCCGCACTGCTGAAGTAGATGGTGCATATGGCCGCGACAGACCACAAGGTAGGGCCTACTACCCGCACAGGGTGTAACGACAGCAGCTCCTGTTGACCACGGTGGTCTTCTGAGAAGTTGCGGGTGAAGCGCCTCGTGGCGGGGTGGCACCGACCGAGCCTGCTGCCGCGGGGCCGTAGCCTCAAACAGGAGCGCAGCGGCATAGCATGGGTTCTGTATCTGCTGCAGTAAGTCAGTGTTTGGGAAGCTGACCGTGATCAAGTCGCTCGTGTGTGATGTGAGCGAGCGTTGTTTCTGGGGGAAATTTGGGGATTACCGTCAACGGTCGACTGCCACTTCCCGGGTGGTTACTTAATAGATAATGCTGAATCAGGTTTTGACATGCCACCCTGCAGACTGTCTGAGCAGCCGAGATAGGCCCGCAGGAACACCCGATACCTGCTCCTGTTTGTCACATTCTGCACTTCAAATGTTCTCGTCATATTCACAACTTACAGCATGTCTTCACCTCGGTAGCTGCTCATCGTCTAGTGGACTCATATTAGTTGTATTGACGGCCCCGATCTCCCTCACTTCTCCACAATTGTGGTAAGTACTGGCACAGTCGCGCCGCTGTGTCCCGGCAGTCCTGAATCCTGATGACGCGCCTGGCCCTTACAACCGCTGCACAGCAGGCCGAATGCGGGCCGTGATCGTGGTTCCGTGAACTTCTTCGTTGGATGGTATGGGGATGTCGTCCTGCAAAATGATGACGCAAAGATGTAGATGGGCTACGTCGCATCAGTCATGACCGCAAGCCCAAAGCACTCACGACTATCCGATACCTCGGGATACGTTCACCCCGGCGTTGTACATATTCACGTTCAGGCAGAGGAAGCACCATGTCGGATGTCGCTTTCAATGAATTCGGAGGTCAATGAGCCTGAGAAGGCTTCCCAAGACGTGTCTCATAGAGCTCATATCCCGTCATCGTTTGAGATGCACCTTCATTTCCTGTGCACCTCGCACGAGGAGCCAAATTTGAGATACAAGCACTACTGCACAACCCGCCCCGAGAACATTGAGGCCCTTCATGGAGCACATAAACGCTGCGCGCACTCTCTGCGAGGTATCTCGGAGGCGACGGCCTCGATCAGTAGATTTTCTGGGCGAAGCAATACCGTACTGGACGCTTGCCTCAACCTACTGCCTGGCCGAGCTCACCCTATTCCAAGGTGCTGATGCTGCCGGCTGGGTCGAAGCTCTTGCAAAACCACTGTACTCTGCAAAATGGCGGTCAATCCGGCAATTTTGAGATGTTCAAGTCAATGTGAGAAATGTTGAGCCATAAAGATACTTGGTTGCTGGTGTTGCTCCGCCTTGACTGTTGGTTGTTGGTTGTGTGCTAAGATTGGTGCTAGATGCATATCCAGATGTTGGTTGCAACCCCATACTTTGGGTATCTTGAAGGTGGCACGGTGACCATATGTACGTACGGTGGCCTGAAGTGCCCACATCTGAGTCTGTTGTCCAGCTGTATGTTTTTAAGTCCTCTGCTTCTCCTTCAGAGCTGTACTTCTCTCCTCACTTTCCTCCGTGCTGTCTTCTTCCAGCACCAGATCCCAACAGAGTCTCAGATCAGAGCTATTCGAGCTCAACCTCGTCACACCTGCCTTCCAACCAACTCGCCATTTGCTCAAGCACAATCCAATATCGATCATGGCTGCCCCTACCAGACCGATCTAATTCTTCGTCCATGGCGCATGGCATTTCCCTGAGAGCTACACCAAGCTCACAAGTGCCCTCTGTGATGCTGGATTTGAGTTCCACATCCCACGAATGCTCTAGTTGAACCAAAGCCACCCTCCCAACGCCGATTTATACTCAGACTCAGACCTCATCCGCTTCTATGCACCCAGCCTTGTCGAAGCTGGCCGCAGCGTTGTTGTCCTCATGCACAGCTATGGTGGCCAGGTTGGCACCAGCGCCCTGTGGTCTCGGCAAGAAAACCAGAGCTGCCAAAGGTCTGCCGGGAGATGGGGCCGTAACCATCTGATCTACATGGCTGGTTTTGCTTCGATGCCTGGCAAAAGCATGACGGGCAAGGTGGATGAGTTCGGGCAAATGGACAAAATCCCAGTGGCAATTGATTCTGTCGAAGACCAGAGCTGTGTAGTAAACTACCCCAGAGAGGGTTTGATTGGAGAGCAGTATGCCCAGAAGCTAAATCCTGAGCAACTGAAGACCTACGTGGCCAGCCTAGACCGCTTCAATGGCAAGGGCATGTACCAGGGAATCCAGGACACGCCCGCTTGGAAGGGTCATGCACAGTTGTGCTACATCTACACCATGAGCGATGTCACAGTTCCCGCAGACTATCACAAGAACATGGTGGAAAAAATGGAGAAGGAGCTGGTGGGGAAAACCTTTGAGACAGTGGAGCTGGATGCTGGATATGCTCCAAACCTTACAGTCACTAAGGAGGTGGTTGCTGCTGTCGTTACTTTCACATCACAGTAAGGCGGGTCTGAAAACACCCAAGCTTTTCTGGATGGTGTCACTTGTGGCTTTCATGTATATGACATTCCGTCAAGGTGTCCCTTCATGGGAATGAAAGCTTTGAAGCTCTTGTATCTAGCTGCAGTGTCGATGTGAGCGATGTAATCCCGAATCATGAACTGAATAGCAACAGCATCAAAATCAGCAGGAAATTTGTTAGCATTAACTAGAAATGACCCTATTCGATCTCCTCGATCCTGGGCTTCACGTTCCCCGGGCCACTCAGCGCAACTCTGTTCAGATCGACACTCAGCCCCGCCAGCTTGGTAAGAGTTGCCGACTCATTTTCTCTGGCGCTAGAAACCAGGGACCCAAAACTCCAGGCCTCCAGAGTCTCGATGACATCCTCCGCATGCTGTCTTACCAACCCGTCATTGTCCGTTCCCGCGACATACTGTAGCACCCTCGTGATGTCCTCCTGGCTCTCCGCCGTCAGCCCAAACCCAACGCGCCTGCCGGTCTCCTTCGCCTTATTCAGCGCCATGATGAAGGCTAGGATGACCAACACAGCCGAGCGTCGCAGGATCCCGGCTTCGACGCCTGGCTCCATCGTCAGGACGTTGGCACAGAGATCCACGCTGGCGGTGACGAGCGTGGGACCGACGCCTGCGACGTTGGTTTCGATGGCGGTGGCAAGGATTGATAGCGCAGATGCGCGGATGCGGAGGTCTTCGCTGCCTCGCTTGCTGTCCCAACCCTTGATGATCTGCGCAAGTATGTCTTTGATGGCCGGGTCTTCCTCTGGCTCCTCTTCGTCGGCGAGGTCAGGCACCTGGCCTCCCCATTCGTCCTCTGCCCTCTTCTGCCGCATCTGTCGTAGCCGCTCGTCTTTCTCCTGCTTCTTCTCTGTTTTTGGTCTGTAGCCTCGTCGACCAGCAGTGGAGAGTAGCGCCTCGGCGACCTGCTGAGCGGTGTCGCCTGTGAATGTTTCGCCTAGCCGCTCGATGACCTGTACCAGAGCTTCTCCGAACCTGAGGCGGATGTCAACGGTTGCCTTCTCGTCGGCGTCGACGAAATGGTCCACGAGCTCCTTCGTGACTGTTTTAGGATGCTTGTTCGCGAGTAGGGTGAAAATCTTGATGACCATGAGGTTTATATAACTCTCCTCATCTTGCAGAAGGGATGACATCAAGACAAGGACAGCGGGTATGTCTAGTGCAGGGCTGTTGTTTGTGATGAGTGGTTGCAGGAGACTCAGACCTTCCGCACGGACCGGCGGCGGCGAGTCTGCTTGTGTTATGTATGACAACGCCAGGTTATAAGTCTTCCGGTCTTCAACCTGGCGAGTCGTAGGAGCCGTTGCCATCTCGGAAGGGTCGTCGAATTCGCCTCGATACCTCAGAAGCATGGCCAAGTTCCTTGCTGTAGATGAGGGGTCTCCGAGACCAGCGTTTCCGAGGCGAGTGAGAGACGTCTCGATCGACTGCGTCAAAACTTGATCCACTTTTGCCTTTTGGAATGCGGGCGCGGTGACGACAAGGTTCAACAAGCTCAGAGCCAGGGGAAGTGTCTCGTCATCTTCTTGCTCGGCTGTGTTTTTCAATATCGGCTCCACGAGCCTGATGATGGAGTCTGGATTGGAGGCAAGCTGGGATGGGAAAACCTCCAACATCTGCTGAAGCACATTGCCCTGTATCAGCATTACGACCGGGTTTGCTGAGTCACCACCCTCAACCGCCGCGAGGCCGACGTCGGTGCTCTTGTTGCTTGTCGAAAACCAGTTCGAAAAAAAAGTTGAGAAAATGGCAGAGATATCTTCGGACGAGCAGACGGAGACAATGAGATCAATCAATGATTTGACCTTGGGGCCAATATTGTCCCAGGCCAGATTGGCAGCACCATGTTGAGTCGAGGCCCTGGGCTTGACGATTTGTATCTCACCGGTACCCGCTTCTTCGAAAGTCCAAACGATGTCTCCTTTACCGTTTCCGTTGTACAGGAGGTCCTGGATCAGGTTCTGCAGTTGAGTGGGCTCTCCGGCGATCTTCAGGTAGATTCTCAATAAATTCTGGGCTGGTTGGCAGAAACGCTCCTCGCAATGCTTCTGCGGATGGATCCAGCTTGCAAGAGCCCACAGAGGGAGGATGATGCGGTGTAGCAACCTCTTTGACAAATTTGGATTTGGATGAGAGATAAGCAGAGCCTGCAAGCGTCGCAGCGCCTGAGCAAGCTGCTCACCCGTGACAAGTTGCTTCGGCTTGCTCAGATCCACTATCTCGTCCGTTCCGTCTTCAAAACATGGAATGTCCGCACTGACGGAAGGGTTGATCGAGCGGAGAATGGGATCTGCGACGGCCCTCCATCCAGCAGTGCCTGGAGAGCCTGACTGCCTGCGACCTAGGATACCAAATCCAATTACGTATGCGGCGACCTTCATCAGCTCCGCGCCTTCCTGTCCGTCCAGTAGCTCAAACAGTTGTGGTGCTACTGCCTGGTACCAGGTTTCCTCCGAGACATTCTTGGGAGGATAGGCTATCGTTTTGGTGGCCATCTGCAGCGCCTCTTGCGTGATGTTCGCCCCATGTTTCTGTGGTGTAGCTTCTTCTGAGGAGCTTACGGTGCTCGAAGGATGCACAGAGAATACGAACTCTGCTGTTGCCCGCACGCCGTCAGGTCTTAGTGGGATGCGCGTCAAGGCTTCAAGGAATTTCGATCTTAATGCGGGCGGCAAGCGGCCAGGCTGTACTAGGAAGGAGAGGGCTTGGATCAACGGCGATGTTCCTGTCTTCTGTGCCAAGTCGTCTAGTTCCCTCTGGCCAGATTCACGCGTGGCTGCATCTGCGTCGGGCTTTGACGCCTTGGTGCCGAGCTCGATCAGCTTGTCCACCAGAGCACGGCGTTGATTGTCTTCGGTAGTCGAGGCCATGATGATTTGTGTTGTAACTCAGCACTGAGTTGTCTTGAGACTTGCTCCGCACAATCCAATTGGCAACATTTTCTAAGACTAGTGTGATGGCGGCCAACTGCACGGCAAGGTGTGAGGTGATGGGTTTGTCATGTTTGTCAGCAAAATCCTTTGCGGATAAGATCAGTGCCGTCGGACATAGCAGATATCGCTGACTCATCCATAGTCGGCTAGACTCGATTTGGCCTAGCACCGTCGCGTCTCCCCTACAAACGATCGCGTCCTGATCTCCGCACTTGCTTCCACTCTGCAACTTCCACACCTGCCACGTACCTTGGTCCATGTCACCAATCCACTCACGACCTTTTCGCCCTGCTCGAGACGCATTCAATGTCGGAAAACTCATCGCAACTCGTAAGATGTGGGATGTCGAGCATCGCACCAGGACCGCGCCAGGTCGAAGCTCTTTCACAATCAGCCGCACGACGCCTCCCCTACAGTTCTCCGATTCTCGTTTTCCGCAAGGAATGTCCGTCAGGGCCTCCCGCTGGACTGGACCTTCCACAATACGTCGCGACTCGTACCTGTATCAGGAATCTCGTGATCGCCGCGGTTTGGTTCATTGTGGCAATGGTTGCTACGCAACTGACAAGCCAGTTTCCAGCGGGGGCACGCGTCTCGGAACTTAACCCTAAGTAATCAGTCCGTGTTTTGCGCTACTTTCGTTCGTCCGAGTTGCCCTCTAAACCCAGAGTGTTTCTGGTGGAGCCCTGGCCGCTGAAAAGTGGTTATTGGGGCGAAGCTGGTCGCCGAGGGTAGAAAGGCGGCGAGGATCAGTCCAGACGTTTCTCTTCGAGGACGCGCGAGTTGTCTTGACCCATGAGTCACAAGCGGTGAGAGCCTTGGTCTGAGGTCGCTCGTCGGGTCTCGACTGCTGGACTTGAACACTGGTCATATGGGTCTTTCTGGTCGGTTTCGGGTGGTCTTCTTTTCTTCGTCCATTCGGTATGCTTCCGCTGCCACTTTGTCCAACAAGCGGGATGGGGCACGGCACTGGCTTCAAACGATCGATCTCGCCATTTCGCCTCCATTTGGGCACGCCTCTGATATGCCTCGCCGGAATCCTGTGTGCCAACAACATGCAGGAGCCAGGATCAGATGGCTTCGTACGGAAATGACATGGGATCGATCCAACACGCCTTGTCGTTATGCTCTCGGTATTCTGTCTGTCATGACTTCCCCAGACTCTTTCTCGACTCCCGACCACCAGAATCACATCACGGCACCCGCCACCGTTGTGTCATGCTTGGCATGAGATCCGACCAGGCGCATTAGCCTGTCCTCCTGGGTCTTGTCCCAGGAGTCCGCAGGACACCAGACACCTTGTTTCTCGCTTCCAGCGTTGAACATCATTCCTCCCACCTACCAGCAATGGGCTGTGTGAGAGATGACAGCGCAATTTTTGAGGATGTATTTTGTTTGTGCGACTTGGCCCTCCTTGTCTGCGTCCGGCAGTTCAACGGAGAGGAAACAAAAACTAGTCCTAGTTGGCAGTGCGATCACACAGAAAGGGCTTTCCTGGCACGATCTTGGTGACACTTGTCACAGCATCTTGCGGCGATTTCGGCATTGCGTGCGTTGATGACGACTAGGTGATACTTGGGAAATGTTTGAGATGCAGGGCTTTGACGGGGCGCGCGGCTGTGTGCGGTCTGTGAGGCCCCTCGTTGGAACTGTGGTGAAGCCGGGACCCATCTTGAGTTGGTGTCAAAGTTTTGTGCTTGTCCGGTTTTGCAGCAAATCTTGCGAGGGATTCTCACGGGGCGCCCACATGGCAGCAGCCAACATGCACTTTTTGGAAAGGGGCAGACTCAAGTAGAGCAGTCCTGGCCGTGCTCTCTTCAGCAATGACGAGGTTGCGGCCCCCCTTTTCGCCGGGGGATAAGTCTACCCTTCATTCAGCTTTCAGTCTTCTTGTATTGTACGCTAACAATCTCACAGTTTCAGACACAGGCACAATCTGCCACAAAGTCCCTCTACTTTATGCATCTCCCCCGGCCCTACTGGTTGAGTTGTGTGCGGGAGCATGGAGATTGTGTATCTCAGGTGCTTCCTTCTCCAGCAATAACTAGGTTATCTCTGGCTCTGATACCCTCTTCCCAACGCTGGGGGGTGCGTGCTGCATGTACCCAAGCCTGGCGAACGGAGACTTGCACCGCTAACTGGCGTTCTGTATAGTGACGGTTGAGATACCACCGAGACACCACCGTCTATGCTCTCTAGCCGGCACGCATTGAATGAAATATTGGATACAGAGAGGCACAGGGCAGAGGTAAGACCGCGCCAATTCCGGGACGTTGTAGTCATGGGATTTCGGAAGGGGCAGGGCGGGCAGGTCCGGCCGAGGCCACTTACAACCATTCCTCACTCCAAACGGGTGCTTAATCTAGCTTTTCACCCAATCCATACCGACATTGCTCGCAACAGCCCAGTGTGCTATGCCTTTGTGTTCCCTCATTCCGTGCATTTGGTTTCATCCTCTTGTCCACTGTCCGTCAGATGAGCAATGAAGCGGTTGCACAACTCGTTCTCGAGGACAGAGTCGCACTGATCAGCCAAATCGTTTGCACGTGGCACACAGTCGACAATGGTTTCTCTACGACGGCGAGCGAACAATTTTACCTGAGCGACCAGCCCACAGGATGCGTCTGGCTGGCGGGCAGCGAAACGTTCGACGAGCCGAGTGGTGAGAGTATCTCACTCCTTGTTGGCTTCGGTTGCTATGGGTGGCAGCGGGTGCCATCACCATGTAGGTCTGGCGGCAAGACAACATTTGGTCTTCATGCGCAGCTCGTCGCTCTCAGCCAGCGCTAAGCTATCATGATCTGAGCAGCTTCAAAGCGTAGAGATAACAACGATGTTGCCGCCATGGCGGTTTTGCGGCGTGATAACCTGTCACGGTGCGACATCGACAGTGTGAGAAATCGACGATGATGGTCAACGCAAGCTGCTGCAGACGACCTAAGCTTAGTAGGTCCAGTGAGCTTCCACGAAAGTGTGAAGCAACCTCCATGACCTGCAATGATAGATACGCCGATGGGATGGGCAGGTCTATCCCCGACTACCAATATGCTTCGCCGCGCACAGTATAAGCTCTGGATATATCCAAAACACATGTTAGACCTGAGAGCTGTTGGCTGGCGGGATCATGACAGAGTATTCCCTTTGATCCTGTCGGAGCACCCATATCCATTTTTGCGTTTGGTATACTGGAAGCTATCGGTAGTGGGCCTGGTTGGTCTGGACCTTCGGGCGAACACCCCGCTGTATGCCCGGGACGGCGAGCCCGGCCGCTAGAACGGTCACCCGAGGTACATGCTATTGTATTGTGCAAGCTTTGCGCGGGACTTCGTCGGCGCATGTGCATTGAATCGGGTCTGTTCCTCGCCTCAGGTGGTCGCACAAATACGCAGGCCACTCACGCGGCAGACCCGTGCAGGAGGATGTGCGATTGGTCGCAAGGTTTTAAGCACGTGCAGGACGAAAGTGAGGAAACACCACCCTTGAGTCGCCAAGTGCAATGGTGGTGCGAGAACTGTTTAATTCTCTGGTACTCGCAGTTACAGAAAGAAGAAACTTCGCTGAAAGAAAAATCAGCCCATCGATTCCACTGGGAGGATAAAAACAGGTGTGGCCGTCAGCGATTGGCCAGCCCGTGAAACGACCCAGTCCGTTGGATGAGGCGGCTCGATGCACGCCACGGGGGGCTATTCCCGCGCAGTAAGACATTTCCAGAGTCACACTAGGCCCTTGCATTAGCACGCAATGGTGCTGCTGACGAGTCGCGAGTGTGAAGGGAAGTCATCATGGCGGCACTGCGTTGACGAGCCGAATGAATGGACGACGACCCGGCGACGCAAAAATCGGGATCGTCGAATTGACATATCCACCTGCCACGAGCTCGCGAATCGTGGTGCACGCAGCAGCGGGGTGCACTGTGCCAAGGTTGCACTCGATCTGTGTGCACAAATCGGGAAATGATGAGCAAAGATCGAAGCTTCTTGGAGTCTCGCGTCGAGCTGAGTGTGGACACGGTGACGGCGACGACACCTAGGGTTCTTGCAAAGGTGCACAGTAAGCCATGATCGTCGCCGGTTAACAAGCGACCGCGGCGAGGCGGCATGGGCTAGGCGGCAGCTGGAGCCGGTGATACACCCGATATCGCGGACGGGAGAATGGAGTGCGGGAGTGGCTGAGTGTGTGACCCGGGAATTCTCGCGTGATCTCCATCGTGTTGGGAATCTAAGTTTTACGGAGTGCACCGCATTGACGAATAGCCATAGCAAACTGTGGCTATAGTTCCAGGGATTTAAATTTTGCGGACTGTGCCGTTCTTGCCCACCAACTTGCAATTGAGTTCCAAATTTAGTCGAGACAGCCGGATTGTGGCTGTAGCCTATAGCAGCGTGTACCGTGGTGGTGAGGACGAGGAGGAATGGCCTTAGTTTCTGCGGCCGGATGGAGGAGCATGCAACTCCACCATCCTCAGCTAGAACGAACCGAACGGCGACCATGCACCATGTCAACAGTGGCAGAGTGGCAATGAAAAGAAATAAAAAGGGGTCCAAAGGTCATCAAGCACTCCGTAGTGCCGGAAGAGTTCTGGCCGAATGAGAACAGGTGCCACCAAGGAAGTGCCTCGTTCATGAAACCATCTCCAGCTCGCCGCCTGCCGTTTTGGGTTGACAGAATTCTGCAGACTGACGTATTTTAGGGAAGACCCTTGTCACTTTCCAACTTTTACCCCTGAAGGGCATATGGTATCCCTGTACCCTGCAGGATCTCTATTTTTCGACATCGACACCTTTGCACAGTGACAGGTCGTTTACCATGCGACCGTGCTCACACTCTCTCCACTGCACAACCTCAACTGCCACTCATCACTCACACATCTTCTTTGCAAAGATATTTTTCACTCCAGCGACCTCGTTCAAGGCCTAGTCTGGTCCAATTGACTTTTTACAAACCGCCACTGGATTGGTGACACCCTCTTTCGTCTTTATCTGCAAAATCCCCGAACATCCCTCTTTGACCGTTCGCTTGGGCATTGTCTTCACTTGCCTTTCAATTGCCCACAGTCTTTGTTCTAGCCCTGTTGCAACGACTACTTTCACCGTTTGCTTTCCATTCTTCACTCTCAGCCACAGTCGTCACTCCCTTCGGCCCGCTGCCTACTTACGGTGCACAACACGCGTTACCTCCAAGGTTGATCCAGCTTCAGTTGGCCCACGGAGCACATCATCACCGGCGACTGTCCACTTATTAATTGAATGACCCACTGCTCACTATCCCTCGCTTGGTGTAACTTCCAACCTTGTCGCAAGTTGATTTAATCACCAAATTTCCATTCTTGGCTCTCACCGCGTCGCTACAGTCTTCAAACTCCATGTCTTGAACTCGCACGCTCCCGAGACCTCACCGAAGCCTCGAACGCGCATCTTTCCCTTTTTCGCGGCGTACCCCGCAATCCCAGCACCGCACCCGCGAGTATCAAGGGAGACTCGCGTGATCAGTCCTTTTCTCTAATTCACACTCAATGTCGCCTCTATCACCATCCAGGATGGGTTTCCTGCCTATCAATAGTAACAACCGCGCGGACAGCGGCGACGGCGACATACCTCTCACTACAGTAACCTCAACCAGTTCCACTGGAGCTAGAAGGCAGGCTCAGACTATGAACGACATGTCCGCCACAACCAGCATCACAGGGTCCACAGAGAAGAAAGGGGGGCTCTTCCACCGGAAATCAAAGAATGAAAATGATGGCGAGGCCGGCATGATTGGCCGCCGGAAAGCTGTCAAGAAGCTAGGGGACGGGGGCAGAAAAGGTACCTGGGGCGACGACAAGAACGGGCTCAACTCCATGGGCCGTCTTTACAATCGGATCGTCAATTTTTCGCCCATCACAAAGTACTTGATCTACATTGTCCCGGTCGGTTTGCTGCTCGGCATCCCTCTCGTCGTCCTTCCTCTCACCGGCAATTTGGACATCACCGTCGGCAATGTCAAACCGACTACCGACCACCCAGACCCACCATCACTATTCTACCTTTTCCTCTGGATTGAAGTGTCCTGGTTGACCCTCTGGGGCGGAAAGATCGTGGCCCAGCTGCTCCCAGCTGTATTCATGTTCTTCTGCGGCGTGGTATCCTCGGGGACACGCAAGTATGCTACAGTCATCAGGAACCTCGAGATGCCCATCTCATTGCTATTATGGGCCCTGGCATCTTGGCTGCTCTTCAAGTTCAAGTTCCAGGACGACTCCTTCGCCTGGGTCAGCGTGATAGTCAAGATCCTGGGGTCCCTTTGGGTATCTTCCTGCGTATTACTCGCTGAGAAGTTCATCATTCAGCTCATCAGCATCTCATATCATCAGCGCTCCTTCGCCATGCGCATCAAGGACTCGAAGAGGGATATTCATCTGCTGGGTCTTATGTACGAGGCCTCACGGACCCTGTTTCCGATGTACTGCGACGAGTTCATCGAGGAAGACTATGTCATCAACGACAGCATCGAGGCGATGCTGATCGGCAACAAGAAGAAGCGGGGCTTCCACAAAAAGTCCGGCTCTGTAACGCCTAACCTGAACGCTCACAAGATCGTTGGAGGAGTGGGACGCTTCGGCGATAAGATCACGTCCGCGTTCGGTAACATCGCCTCCGAGATCACCGGAAAAGAGGTTTTCAAGCCGAACTCGGCACATGCAATCGTCGTCGAGGCTCTGGAGAAAGCTCGCAGCTCTGAGGCTCTGGGTCGCCGCATTTGGATGTCTTTCGTTGTCGAGGGCAAGGATTCTCTGTATATGGAGGATGTCGTTGAGGTTCTGGGGCCCGGACACAGCCAAGAGGCTGAGGAATGCTTTATGGCTATCGACGCCGACGAGAATGGAGACATCAGCTTGGATGAGATGGTGCGCAAGGTCGTGGAGATCGGCAAGGAGAGAAAGGCTATCACCAACAGTATGAAGGACATCGGTCAGGCCTTGAAGGTCTTGGATAGCATCATGCTCTTCATTGTGCTCATGATTGTCATCATCATTTTCTGTAAGTGGTTCTGGCTTCTTTCATCATCAGAGAAGTATGTGTGCTAACACGCCACAGTATCATTCTTCCAGAGCAGCTTCGTCGCTACGCTCTCCAGCGCTGGAACGGCACTGATTTCGCTGTCGTTCGCCATCTCGACTACTGCCCAGGAATTTCTCGGCTCTATCATCTTCCTGTTTGTCAAGCACCCATACGATGTCGGCGTAAGTAAAAGAAAGTTCACTATGGTTGCTCGGCCGCACACTAATATCAACAATAGGACCGTGTAACCATTAGCGGTGAATCCCTTATTATCGAGAAGATCTCCCTCCTCTACACCATCTTCACCGACCTCAAAAGCATGCAGGTAACCCAAGTCCCCAACATCGTCCTCAATAACCTGTGGATCGACAATGTCTCTCGCTCGAAAGCCATGAAAGAAGTTGTCGAAGTCAACATCTCCTACGACACCTCCTTTGAAGACGTCGAGCTCCTCCGCCTCGAAATAGAGAAATTCGTCCGCCACCCCGACAACTCCCGTGATTTCCAACAAGACCTCGTTATCGGCGTCGGCGGCGTCGGCGACTGCGACAAGCTCACGCTTAAGATCGTCATCAAGCACAAATCCAACTGGCACAACGAAGCCGTCCGCGCCACGCGCCGCTCCAAGTTCATGTGCGCCCTCGCTCTCGCACTCAAGAAGGTGCCGATCTACGGACCTGGTGGCGGCGCCGCTCCTGCGGTCGGCTCTTTCGAGAACCCATCCTACGCCGTGACCGTCAACGACCAGTACGCCGCCGCGGCGCGTGAGAAGGCGGAGCGCGAAGCCGACGCCCTGCGCATGTTGCCCCACCTCACGCCTAACAAGAGCTCGGAAGGTGGTGACGCCAAGCACGTCTCGGAGGCCCAGGCTGTCGAGGAACTCACTCAGCGGCCACCGCTGGCGGGCATGGAGTCGAACTACGGTCTGAGCCGCAACGAGGACGGTCAAGTAGAAAATCGCCGTGCGCCAACGCCTAGCAACAACAACACTAGCACCGCCAACCTCGACGTCGCGTCGTCAAAATCGGTGGCCGCTTCATCGGCAGCAGCCTCAGCCGCTTACCGCGCCGAAGGCATCGAGCAGATCCGCGCGGACCTTGTTAAGCGCCACTCGACGCGGGGTCGCAGACGCGCTGGCGAGGGTGTGCCTTCCCCGGTGCTGGGTCATGGGGCGCCGGGATTCAGTTTTACGGAGTACGACGAGGATGGGAATGTGATTGCCGGCTCGCGTCGGAAGATGAGCTATGATGTCGCCGAGCGGCAGGGTGGTGGGGGAATGTACGATGGCACCGGTTACGGTGGTCGGCAGCTCCAGCACCAGCAGGTGAGCCCGCGGGTGGCGGAGGCGGCGCGGGAGAGTTATTCGCTGTACCAGGGCCGAGAGAACGAGAGTTTGGCTGGTGGTAGCAGGATGCCGCCGTCGACGACGAGTGGGGGCTTGGGCGGCAATCCATATGCTGCTTCGGTGGCGGTGGAGGGCAGTACCAGTGGGGCTGCGGGACTGGCGCCGTCGTCATCATCGGCGTCGGCATCGAATGTCAGGCATGGGGCGCGGCCGCGAGGGGCGAGCGTGAGTAACGCGGAGGATGAGCAAGCTGGTAGGGGCCGAGATGGGAGGGGGGCGAGGAGCTAGATCTCAGAGTGCGGTTACGGGGACCGTGGGGATGATGCAAATGGTGGCCTGATAGACGTATTTAAAAAAAAGCATGTCATGGTTTGGATGGCATGCATAGATGGGATAGGACTTAATTTGGGTACGCGATATGGACACGAATCTCAGGTGGGTGTTGGCAGGGACCACTATAGCTACTTGGGGTATAGACGCATAGGCTTCTGCTGACAAAGGTAATCTTCATTCTTCGTCTACAGTAATCTGCTCCAAATGTCTCCCTTGATCTTGACGTTGCATGTACGCACCGATCTAGACCATGGACGATATCTCGGACCGAAGAGCGTGCCACGGCAAGCCGAACCATCTGTTCACGACTCCCGTGATCTTTCAGCAAATATGCTCCACCGTCACAGGCTTCCCGTCACTCTCCCCCAAATCAACCTTCAGCGTCCGTCCAAACAACTCCAACAACACCTCAAAGCACGCCTTCGTAATCGCAGGGTCGTACCGGCCCTTGCTCAGCTCGTCGCGGATGAACGCGTGCTGCGCCCACGCCCACTCGTGCCACGAGAACACCACTCCCGCGTCCCGCAGCTTCTGGCGGATCAGATCGCGGCCGGCGTCGGGCACGTGCGTGTCCTTGAGGCCGAAGAGCAGCGAGACTTCGCCTTTGAGCTGGTGGAACAGGTCGATGGTGTGGTTGCTGTCGGGCGGCGCGGTGGCGGAGGTGTTGGCGGCGGTGTAGGGGCCGAGGGTGCGCGAGTGTACGTCGGTAGCGAAATAGCAGACTGTGGCGCTTATGCGGGGGTCGAGCTGGGAGTCGAGGTTAGTGAGAGGTTGAGTAGGAGGTTGAGTTGGGGATTGAGTGAGAAGGTTGAGTGAGAGGACACGCTCCGGAGTGTCCGAAAAGAAGTGCTGAGTCGGTCCGTGAGATGTTCCGGGGATATTGAGAAGACACTCACAGCGGCTCTCAGCGCCAGATGGCCACCCAAGCACATGCCCGTAGCGCCAATGAGCCCGGTGCACGTCGGCAAGCTGAGCAGGTAGTCGACGGTCTTGTACGAGTCTGCGTCGTACGACTCGAGGGTCTTTATCACTCATCTCACATCAGTATCACGTTGTTTCCATAGAACAAGACGCGCTTGTTGTCGCCGCCGGACCGGGCGCCAAACCTTCTTTACTTTCCACTCATTACCTTGGTCCGTGCCTGGCACATCGTAGGCCAGAGCCTCAGGGCCCGTGAAGTCGTGGTAGCTGCTCGGAGCGGCGACGATGTAGCCTTGACCGGCTATTTGGCGGGCGAAGCGAGCTACGGGCCCAGTGACTTGGTAGATCTCGCTGAAGAGGACGACACCGGGAAAGCGGCTGGAGTCCATGTGTTAGTATTGAGTCTGTTCCTATACCTTTGCTGGTAGGCTTCTCACGCGTTGGGATAGCTTGGCACGGTGGGGTGAAAGACGAAGATGCGCATGGAGCTCTCGACGCCATTGGCGGTGGTGGTCACATCTGCGTAGGATTCTTTGATCAACATGGTGAACGATTTGAGTTTCTATGAGTGTTGGTTTGATGAGATGAGTAACACAAGTACGACTTGAAGGTGAGAAGAAGAAAATGAGTTTGCTGTGAACCTTGGCAGTCCCTATCTGAAGCTATGGTGAGATTTATCTCCTGCCAGCTGGCAGTGTATCCCCCGCTGTGGGGCATTTCTTGGTGGGGTACCCCCCTGCATCTCAACTATACTTTGGCAGTATGAGAGTAGAGCCCATTTCCATGTTGTAGGAGTTTAAAGTGCCCATTTGAATGCTAGCACTTGGACTTCCAGATTTTGAGGCATAACCTGAGCCTGCTGGAGCTCCTGCAGGATGACTGCCAATTACATAGCATCTTTTTGAAGTGCACATGGATGAGGACTCCTTGTGTAATTTCACTCCAGGGCTCCGTACTTGGGTACATCTACGGATACGAGTAGGTAATGACCCACAACTCACTCTGACATACTGTAGTACCTGGCAGTGGCAGGGTTGATCGCTGAAGCCCTATTGTGGTAGGCCGCGTAGGTGTACATTGTACCTAGGTACACAGAAGACTGCATTGGAATCGCAAGAGGAAGTCATTCAACATCGGAATTGTCTAGCATCTGGTGGCAGTTACAGTCATTACTCTCTGTTGCCTAATGGAAGAATCAAGCTCTTTCTTGTGCTATCAGTGCCAGGATCAATGCAGTTACAGGTACAGCTGACTCTACCTGTAGGTACTGTAAGGTAGGTACCTGCCGGACAAACTAGCCCTAAGTGCACTAGGACTCACACTGCAGCTGCCTCAGCTTAGGTACTGCCCACGCCCTCTGCCTCACCCGTGGACCACACCTGTCACCTCAGCTTCAACATCACATCGCGACCACAGCCACACCACAGCAGCCCCCAGCAACTCACTATTGCAGACGGCTGTAGGGGTCCTTTGATCTGGGATCAATGACAAATTGGGCCTCTTGTTCGTTTCACCAAATCTTTTGTGAGTCTGACAGGCTGCGAGCTCGAAGGGTGCCACAGCTGGCCGTAACGTGCCTAGGTGGTGAGTCGTACTTCCTTCCCTTGTTCACCTCCTTCCACATGAAGCTGGCTGCCCAATTAAGGCAACTTCCGTTTCGTTTTTCACCCGCTGTCATAAACGTCACTGCCTGGGATTCGTGACATTACCTAGGTACACATCAATCTCTCGGCGCGACCAACTCAAATGCTCGCCGCCGTTCGCTTCAACACCAAACGACTAACAGCAAACAGGTAGCCAAATTGCCACTTCCTCTCCTTGTCGCCGCCCAAAGTTGCGTTGGTAACCATGTCCAAACGTTTCCTCGCCGATGTGCGGACTGCCCGCAATCGGGTCGAAGATCCGGGTATAGAAGGCATCGTCACCCTCGACCACGAGGGCGGTCAGCTCGTCACAACCTTCATCAACGAGAAGCTCGACGCGCCTATTCAAGTCCACTTGGTCCCCTCGAACCCTGAGGCCTACCCAGACGACAACAACTTCGCCCTTCACACCTCCGCAAATGACATGGTCGTCAAGGCTGAGCTTGAGGTGCTCCAGAATTACACCTTTGGCCAAACCGTCTTCGAGTCGCTGCGTCATGTCGCCGACGGCCTCAAGCGCGCCTTGGCCCGAAGGATTGACATCGACCAAGATGGTGACACCACCATGGGCGATGGTCCCGCGCGCGCCGATGCATCCGATGCAGACGCTTCTGATTCCATTGACGGCTACGATTACGACTCCGACTCTGAAGCCGGCAAGAATTGGGGCACCTCCGACCAGACGTCCTCAAAGACTCCCGCCAAATTGGGCCGTGGTGTTCTGAACATAATGAAGCGCGATCTTCGCAAATGCCGCGAGGCTGGTGCAAAGATTGGTATATTCGCAGGCGTCGTCGACGACGCTCATACCCACACCGTCTCCTTGTCTATTCGGGCTCGCAAACTGGGCATCTCAGACGAGGCCCTCGAGGCCTGGGACGTCGACCCGGCCGATTACATCGTCCTTCTGCTGCATATCAACGAAGCTTACCCTTCAGTCGACCAGCTTCTCAGTAAGCCCGTTGCCTCCTTTTCCGTCGGCTTCCGCTTCGGAAAGTGCAACAGGTACAAGCCGTCTGCCGAGTCTGTCCGCAGAGCTTTCGTTGCCGATAAACCCAAGTCCTTGTCCACTGATGCCGATGCGGACGACCACCCCTTCGACACACTCTTCCTTTCCGACTCCATGGAGCAATTTATGAACGAATCATTCCTTTCCATGTTCAAGCTTCGCCTGAACGGCCAACCAACCTGGGACGCCGCCAACACTGAGCTCCAGGATCTGCACATCCTCGGCAAGCGCCACGACGGCCAAGTCTTGGTAAAGTCAGACGGGAATGGCAAGGAAACAGCCACTTCGTCTCAAGACACTCATAACCAGCAGACTCTTCCAACCATCCTGACCTGGGATTGCTTCGCTGAGTCGTCCGACGAAATCAGCACGCCTCTGGTTGCTCTGCAATTTGCACTGCACTACTTTGTCAGATGCACAGAGTACTGCTTACGATGCCATCGCAAGGTTGACAAGGAATTCGAGGCTCTGAAGCCGTACGTCTGTCAAAACCCGCTGTGTTTGTTTCAGTACATCGCTCTGGGATTTGGGCCGTCCATCGAGCACGAAATCCTAACGCAGCCCTACGTGGTGGACTTGTTGGTTACTCTATGCTACTCAAGCATTTGGTCAGGTGGTGATGGCCTTTTCCCCGGGGTGCCCCAACCTGGCCCTCGGTCACAGGGCGACCAGTCGTCGTCATATGCCATCCGCACATTCCCGGATGGTCTCCACCTGAAAGTCCCGTTAGTGACCTCATTACCTTCGCTTCCGGTTCAGGAATCTTTCACGACTGCTGCGCAGGCTCCTAATCCAGGTGCGGTGGCCGGCGCCCAGCCCAGCCTGACCCCACAGGTTCCTCTGGGGCTTCCAGCATCAGATAAAACCCTCTTCATCGCAGTTGATGTGCATCTTAAGAAGATGTCATTCAGCGTTCAGGATCAGTCATCTTTTGAGCAGCAGAAGCTACTCAAGGAGGGCTCATGGGTGGTCTTGCGTCACCGGATGGACCCCGATCAGGCGGTGCACTTCGGCAATCACCACGCATATATTGATAGCTATGACCCTGTCCGACAGCAAGGCACCCTCAAGGTTCAGGATGTGGCCTCATTCACTCAGTCTGCGAACATTAAGGCTGTCAAGACTCCCACATATCCCATGGAAATGTTCCTCTACAACATCGACTTTGACGACCTGGATGATCATGGTAAAGCGCACAGCATGAAGCTGGTCATGGACACTATTCCACACATTTCCCAGTTACGGGAGTGGCTCACGCTCCACCCACACGCCCGGCTCAAGACCAACCTGGGCATCTCGCCCTCCGCAGTCACTCTTCTGGAATGGATCATTGCGTCGAATCGCTCATTCATCCTTCAAGTCAGCCATGTGCAGGACCACGCTGCACAGCACAATGACCGCCTCAAGCCGATCAAGACCCGTGACCAAGAGATTATTCCCGGCATGGGCAATAACATTGTCCAGTTTCGACTGGCCATGGGTAATCCAGACAAAGAGCTCCGATTCCACCGTGCGCTGAAGGAGCAAAAAGCGCAGAACGCTGCTCCCAACTCGCACAAGTGGCCAACCCTCTTCGCCTGGCATGGGAGCGCTCTTCAGAATTGGCACAGCATCTTGAGGCATGGTCTTGATTTCAGCAAGGTTGCAAATGGGCGTGCGTTTGGCAATGGGGTATACTTCAGCCCAGTCTATGGCACGAGCATTGTAAGTGCGACAGAGACCCGGCAAACTCGTTGTACTTTTTGTCTACGTACTTCCTTCCTCTTTCGCCTTCACCGCCCCTCTATCCTTCTCTCTGCGACCCAAAAGTCTAATCACTTCGTCTTTGCCTTGTCATTTCTCCCCAGTTCATTTGTCAAAACTGACCACAAACTGGTAGGGCTACGCGCGCGGTCACACCAACTGGCCGAAATCTGTTCTGAATCCGACTGCTATGTTAGCACTCTGCGAGATCATCAACTCTCCATCAAAATTCGTCAGTGCCACACCTCACTACGTGGTTTCACAACTAGACTGGATTCAATGCCGCTACTTGTTTGTTCAGACAGCTGCATCTCACGCAGATGAAAGCAAGCCTCCTGTCCTCGAGGTCTCGAACAAGGTCGACTGCTCTGATGAGCTCCCACAAGACCCGCTCAAGAGAGTGCAAGGTCCCCGCGGCCATGATCTTCAAATCCCTCGAAAGGCAGTCTCGGGCCACCGACTTGAACAGAGACAGCCAGCAGGTGGGGTGAGGGGTTCCCCGAAACGATCTCGCGATGAAAACGAATCCGACAAGGACACTGACGAGGAAGACGCAAACGATCTGGAACGTCTTTTCAGCGACGACGAGGCCGCCGCGCCCTCGTTGAAGCGTTTCCACACTCTGCCCAAGCCAGATAACACAAGGGACTCGAGCGTCGATAGCATCGCCGCTCGGCTGATGACAGAAAACCGACCTTTGACGCCGCCGAAGCTGTCGGTTGAGCCCTCAATGACAGACTTCAGACCCGGCACCTTGGATTTGAAGTCGATTCCTCAACTTGCACTTCCGACATGGGCCAATGGCACATCAGCGAAGCGTCTTGCGGCCGACATCAAGATGATGCAGAAGATCCAGGCTACAACCCCTCTCCACGAGCTGGGCTGGTATATCGACTTCGACAACATAGACAACATGTTCCAGTGGATTGTCGAGCTGCATACTTTCGACCCTGCGCTTCCACTGGCTCAAGATATGAAGAAGTTTGGTATCACCTCGGTGGTCCTCGAGTTGCGCTTTGGTGAAAGCTATCCCATTTCGCCTCCATTTGTGCGGGTCATTCGCCCCCACTTCCTGCCCTTTATGCAAGGCGGAGGTAAGTGAAACCCAGGTGTGCGACTGCATATGTATCTATGATGATGATTGCTAACCATTTGTTGTCAGGTGGCCATGTCACTATTGGCGGTGCAATCTGCATGGAACTGTTGACGAACAATGGATGGAACCCTACCATGTCTATGGAGGCGGTTCTCATGTCGATCAAGGCGGCGATGAGCTCGCTGGATCCCAATCCGGCGCGTCTTCAGCCGGCTAACGGAGACTATAACGCCTACGAAGCGCTGGAAGCGTTCCAGCGTTACGCTGGCAAGCACGGATGGCAGGTGCCAAAGGATGCTACGGCCAGCGCCACACAGCAATACAAGACCCAGTAGGAGTATGGGACGAGTTGACGCTCTGTGACAAGGAACCCACATGAGCTGTAAGCAGCATTACCAGGCGCAAAGGCATCTGGTGCGATATCTCGGGACTGAACATGGAACAGACAAAGAGGAGTCCAAATGCGACCAAATGCGACCAAAGGAATAGACCTCAGCAGGGACAGGGCAACCAGAGTATTAGTACTTACTAGAACATAATGCCGAACTGAGATCACAGCGTCTTCAAAGGTCTCTTCTACGTGATATCAGGAACTAGTTCCATCCTGCTGAGCACCAGCAAGGAAACGTTTCATATATCTTACCTAAATGTGATCCTCCCAGGCGCCTGTAGTAACTAATAGAAGAAAGGAGCCCCGAATGGCAGCACCATCGGCCTCCTCGCGTCGCTATCACTACTGCTGTCAGAATGGCTGTCCTGCTCGCCGGCCCCACCGCCGAAGAACGGTGGGAAACCTGGCGGCATCATGCCCATCGGCCCAACTCCTCCCATGCCCCCAAACGGCCCACCCATCATACCAGCTCCTCCACCGCCACCATCCCGCTGCTGTCGATAGTGCCGATCACACAAGCCCCTCCTTCGACCCTGGTGCTTCGCTTCCGTCCTACACCCACGGTGACTACACTCATGGCTCGCACAAAATCGCCTCGCTTCGTCCCCAGCTCCTCTTCCCCTTCCTCCACCACCGCCACCACCCGTCCTCCTCCTCCTCCCATCATCCCCATCCCCGCTACCAGAAACCTCGCGCCCACACTTCCCGCCGTCCCCCAAACACGAATGCGCCGCACAAAACCTCCCCTCGCCCAGCAAACCGGCGTGTAACCCGCCTCCTCCGCCTGCAGCCAGCAGCATGAAGCGCGTCGCGGCACTCGTCGCCGCGGCGTTGTCCCCGCCGCCAGTCAGGCTTGTCAGCAGCGCGGCGTTCTTGATCTGCTCCTGGCAGGCGCCGTTGGCGGCGGCGCACTTGTGCTGGACGCAGAAGTGCAGCGAGGTCGGCGGCCGCGCGTTGGTGCAGGCGCGGAACAGGCATGCGTGGTCGGGGCAGAAGCGTGTGGTGGCCGGTTGGTTGGGGGGAGTGATGGGGAGGCGGACTTCGCATGGCGTGTTGAGGATTGTCAGGCCGCCGCAGCGGGGTTGGTAATCTGTGATGGGTCAGGAGGATTAGCTTGAGACTGGTGATGTTGCTAGCAGCGTGGAAGGAATGGCTCGTAGGAGAAAGAGGGGAAGGAGGAAAGGATGAGAGGGAGAGGGAAACTACCCACGCTTCTCACAAACCCCATGCTTGATATCCCCATCCGGCCCTCTCTCAATCAACACCCAGTCCCGACACCCATCCATCGCACACTCACGATGAACCTCACACCGCCCGCCCCCCGCCGACCCGCTCTTCGCGCAGTCCGCAACCGCACACGTATGGAAAGGGCAATATTCCGCGGTCAGCCACCTCCGATCCCTCCGCTCCTCACACCCCGTCGTCTTACACGTATGGTCCTCACAGAACCGCCCGCCCACTCCACCACCACCAGGGCGCTTCGGCTTGACGCAGTCCGTCTCGTCGCACGTGTGCTCGCGGCACCGGTCGCCGCCGCCGGGCGCGCGCTGCTGGTTGCACGCCGCGGCGTCGGCCGCGCAGTAGTGGTCGCCGCAGTACTTGACGGCGGGCACGCCGTTGGCGCGCGTGTAGCACGGCCGCGCGCAGCCGTCGGCGGTGCAGGGCCGGTGCAGGTTGCAGTACTGCGCGGGGGCGTGCGGGTGGTGGTGGTGGAGGAGGAGTGGGTTGTAGTGTGGCGCCGCCGCGAGCGCGTACTCGGGGCTGCCGGTGACGAGCTCGAGGCACGTGTGCGCGAGGCACGTGTGCCGGTCGCAGAAGAGCGAGCCGGTGTGGTGCTGTTTTGGTTTGTCGCAGGTCGGCACGTGGCAGCGATGCATGGAGCAGTTGGGGTTGATCGGGTCGTTTCGTTTGGCTTTGCAGGCGGGATAGTTGCAGCCGTCTGGAAGTGGAAAGGTTAGACGTGGGGAGAATGGGATTATTTGCATGGAAAGGAAGACTCACGATCTTTACACCACTCGTACTTGTCCGGGTTTTCGTCCTTCACAAACCGCCAGCAACGGCCATCTTCGCCAGTATGATGGCAAACAATATCTGATATTGCCCCAACGTTAGCATCCAGAGCTCACTTCAGCACTTCCCCCTAAGCCCAAGCAAAGAAACAAGAGATAGCTTTCACTAACGATCATCACAGAAATGCGACCGCCCGTTGTTCCGGTTAGAGCAGACCTCTTCCCTGCCGTTCCCGAACCTCGTGACTTTCCTGCAGAAGTGCTGCTGGCAGTAGTTGAGTCTGAGCTGCTGCCCGCTGGCCAGTCTGGCGATGCCGATGCGAGCACCACACGCCTGGCAGCGGCGATTTGCATTGCAGCCCGCGCCTCCGCCACCGCCGCCTGAGCCATAACTTCGGGGCTTGTAGGCTGTGGGGTACATCAGGTCCCACATTGTGGTCGCAGGCGTGGGTGAGGATGTGGTTGATCGTCGTGGTGATACCAGTGTTGAAGAAGAGACGTGTCCCGACAAATGTCGCCTTCGTCGTTGCAGAGGTAGGCGTGGTGTACCGCCGTCGTTACAATCAAGACAACCCTCTTATATGACCTGCCAGACCCGTCACCTTCCCTTTGACTCCTTTCCTCCCTCCCTTTGCCAGCCCCCACGCTTGCCCGCAAAGGCAGCAGACTTCCTCTCTGAAACTCGCCCGGCGAATGTGGGCCTTCGAAGGAGCAACAGCAAGGACAACCAACAAGAGCTCCCACCGTTCTCTCAAACGTAGCAAATCCACCAAGATAGCCTACAGCTGGAAGTCGAAGCGCGTTGCCGGGCGAGGAAGTCCAACCGCGCCAAACACCAACAACAGGTCGTAACTGAGGGTAGCAAAGCGACAATGACTCTGCCAGGGATGTTTGGAGAGAAAAGAGGAGGAAAACATGGCCCAGTCACACAGGGTAGGAGACGTCAGTTTCATATACTTGTCTTTGTCTACTCACGCAATAGAGGCGGCGGCGGCCTGGTCAGGGAGGCAGTGTTTGATCAAGCTCGGCTCATGGATCCTCGGCGTGACCAATGGTCCCACTTGGGACCTGGAACGGCGTCCTCGGGGGAGGCAATTGCTTACGGACTCGATCGTGCAATCAAGACGTCGCGACTTTGGCGACGCCTTCATGCAATAGACATGACTCCCGGATCGCCACCATGAATAAACCTGGTGCCTACGCAAGATTGATACCCAAAATGGAACAGGCGTAGAAGGGAGGCCTCATCCCTTCGGTCAGTTACGATACTCGAGTTGTTCGAATTATTCATGTTTTATTCTTGAGGAAACTTATTGTCTGTAACTAATCAGTTGAGACGAGGCACTCGTTATACGCCAGTATGCTATGCTTGGTTTCATGACTGACATGAACATAAGCAAAGTAAAGCAAACAAGGCGGCTGGAAAGGGTCGGTACAACCAAGGCGGTGACGGTTCTGTGTAACCATAGCCGGACATGAAGCCACGGGCAGCTTGCCTGACGGCCACTCCGCCCATAAGCCTTGTCTCATCTTTCATTCCACATTTGGGATGGAAATTGCTTGCTGCTCTTCCATCCGATTTCAGTTCGCCCGGTTTAAACGGAGACCGTGGACAGCAGTGTTCTGTGCTTGTTCTGTGCTATTGGTCGCAGTCAGGAAGTGGTGTGTCCCTCACCGACTACTCTGTCAATGCCGCGTTGCAGTGCTCGTGGCCATCGTGGCTGGCTCAACATTGTATGCCGGCTTGTCTGCCGCATCAGTCGCTCACTATACAAAATTTTCCTTCTTCATGCTTTGACCCAGCAATTCAACATTCGCCTCCACTTTATCGGGTGCGGTGGGTGAGGCAGCAGGAACTGGAGCGGGTGCAGCTTTGCTCGGTGGATGAGCTACAGGTGCTGGCGAGACACTATGAGAAGGAGCTGGAGTAGCTGATGTCTGCTGGGACACAGCAGGTTGTGAGGGAGGAGTCGGAGCTGCTGGTCTCTGCTGGGACACAGCGGATTGTGAGAGAGGAGGTGGAGCTGCTGATGTTTGCTGGGGCACGGGAAGTTGGGAAGCAGGTTTTGAAGCAGGTTGCGGAGTAGGTTGTGGAGTAGGTTGTGGACGCGGTTGTTGAGGCTGTGTCGGCGGTTGTTGAGGCTGTGCCGGCGGCTGTTGGACTGCAGGGGCGGGCGTCGTCGATTTGGCTACTGTAATCTGTTGAGGAGGTCGTGGAGATTGCGCTGCAGGCTGTTGGACTGGCCTCGCGGGACCAGGAGCCACAGCAGCGGGCGCAGGCGACGACTGAATTGGCCGCGCCGGGCCCTGGGGACCAGCACCAGACGCAAGCGGCTGGTTTGCAGGCCTTGGAGGACCAGCAGCACCGGCGGCTGCTGCGGGAGTCAAAGTCCGCTGTATGTTGTGTGGTGGCGGGACGCCACGAAGTCCCTGGCCTGGAGCAGGCGAAGGCGTCGATGTGACAGGATGTGTGGATGTTGGACGTGGGATTGTTGTGCTTGCAGCCTGAATGGAACGTGGAGCGGTCGGCGCACCTGCACCGCTAGGCGCTGGTGCTCGAGATTGCGTTTGCAACGTTGTAGTAGCATAGGTAGGCCGCGGCGGCTGATGATTTGACGACGTTTGGGCGGCAGGGCGGGTCGCTTGCTGGTACGTAGTTGGCATTGCCTGGCCTATCGGTTGCTGTGCAGGTCTCTGTTGATATTGCGCAGCGGGCGCCGCGACTGCTTGCTGGAGAGGACGTTGATATGAAGGTGCCGGCGCAATGGCTTGATGTGTACCCGCAGGCTTTGTCGCCTGGGGTGGGGGATGATGGCCTGCGGGGGCAGGAGAACGAGTAGCGCCATTTGGAGCCGGCTGTAGTTGCTGTGGCCGCGGCTGTTGATAGGTCTGCTGTTGTTGGTATTGTGAATGCGGCTGCTGGTGCTGCTGCTGGTGTGGTGGCTGTTGGTATTGCTGTTGAGGTGGATGCGAGGAATTGACGGCCGCGGATGTCGAGGAATTGGCGACAGGCGGCGTAGTGCCAGGACGCGGCGCGGCAGCGATGGGCTGTCCATGTGCTGTGGGCCCTGTGCCGTTGGTAGGACCACTCATGTAGCCGTAGCCATTGGCAGGGCCTCCCGCATGAACACGCGCTTGTTCTTCTGCCTCCTTTTTGGCTGCTTGACTGGGCGCCCGCGTCTTGAGCTCGCCAGTGACGCACTGCAAGTAGTATGGCATCTCCGAGTTCGTCTTTAAGAAGAACAACTTCAGGTTTCTGGCCTTGTCCTTAAGCTGGACCTGGGTGCGGTCTTTCAGAATGTCCTTGATCGTACCATTTGGCCCAAAGAGCTGCAGAATCTGACTCCAATGAGGGCCCTTGACCATGTCAAGGCCTGCCATCAAAGCTTTCTCCTCTTCTGGCGTCCATGGTCTTCTTGTTGATTGCAGGCCTTCCCGTCGAGCGCCCGCTGAGGACTTTGCGACTGCTGCTTGCCTAGCCCGCTCATACAGAACTGAAGTCGGAAGACTTTGGCCAGGCGGCAATATCTTACTCTCGGGTATCGCTGAAGCTGCGCCATAGCCATATGTATATCCTTCCTCGCCAGCAAACTTTTCTGAAATGAGCATTGCTAGGCCGGCAGTGTCAGGATCCCCGTTGCGCCTCGGCTGGCCAGGATATGAGCCTGCGTATGTTGACTGCGCGTGCATGAGCATCAAGTCTTCCTCGCCAGCCTCGTTCGGGACCTCGACACCGTGGCTCTCGGCGTAGTCCAAAATGGAGTCAAAATTCGACCGGATAAACGCACTAAGGCTGTCCAGGAACGAGGCAAATTGGTATTTCGACTCAAGCGCCTCTGTGCTGCATTAGTGACATGCTGCAGAATTATAGACTCGTGGTGGAATTGTAGACTTACTTCTTTGTTCCTTGTCATGCCCAAGGACTTTGAGCAAATGCCGCCTGTCCGTAAAAGGCTTGACAAAGTCATCTGCGGACAGGAAATCGGTCAGATTTGATTCCTTCCAATGTGCCCTCAGCTTGTCCTCCAAATCCCCTGGGAAGAATTTCTCCATCAGACTGTTCCGTGTAGCTTCTTTGTCTTCCATGACGTTCGCATAGGCGAGAAAACTTTGTGTCTTTTGGTCCAGGTACAGTGCTGCAATTTCTTGCGTGATAATGCCGTTTTCTGGGATCATAATCTTCAGGAAATTGTCGTGGGCTGTCGCCATAGTGGGACCGCCTGGACCGTAGAAGCTAGCACACATGCTTGCCAAGTTGGCCATCTGAATCGTCTCGCGGTCACCTGGCTCATTGATATCAAGGTCATCGGCGTTCAAAAAGGTGGGCGAATCAACAAATAGCTTCAGGAGGGCCATAAATGTGGAGCGCAGCTGAGTGTAGATCTTGCCGCCTTCAGTCCTCACGTCTCTGATCTGACGGTCCGTGACTTCTGACGGCTGTTGGAAGAGCGCGAGTAGTATTTGCACGGACTGAAGCAACGTCAGCAAAGCTTACGATCTGCGGCCAGGAGTATTATAACTTACCAAGCTACCTAAAGTTGGCAGACCCATTGCTCGAGCGAAATACGTTGGGTTTTCGATGTACTTCATTTTCTCAAGACGTGGTCGCGGCGGGGGTAACGGCGGCATGTCTGATTTGCCATTTTCTGCCGCATCATTTGCGTCGTCGTCTGCAGGCTCAGGGACAAGATGGAGGATGTTTTGGATCTGGGCGCCGAGGTCCCAGTCAGCCATGGAGCTGTCTCCTGCCTCCTTCTCATTCTGGCCATTTTTTGAGTCCGCAGAGGTCTGATCCAAGGGAAGCAGCTTGTCCAAGTCATCTGAATCATGGTCTAACTTCTGTCTCTTTTCTTTGTTGTTCTCGTCCCCCTCCTCTGGCGTTCGTGATCGCTTTGTGGGGGGTCCAGCGTCTGACAGCGGCGATATTGCTGGAGTCCCGATGGGATTTGAGAAGATGTGCGCCAAGGTGGCAAATGGCGCTGCTGAAGTGTTGGTGGTAGCAGGTGCTGCGGCAGTCGCGGAGGGAGTAATGACGTGGCCGGTTGTGGTGGTTGGTATCGAGATCGAAAGAGGTTTGCTGGCTGGAGTCGCTGGAACTGCTGGGACCGATGACTCTGGAACCTCGCTTTTAGACGGCGCTGGTGTTGTTGATGGCGGTGTAGGGGTGTCGCTAGGCTTTGCGCCTGAAGAAATCGGATGTGAAGGCGGTCGGCTTGGTTCTCTGAGCGAAGAGTCGGGCTTCTCAGTTTTGATGGGCGGAGTCGCACTCTTGCGCGGGGTCTGGGTGCCGTTTTGGTGGTTTTCTGGAAGTTTCTGCATCAGTAAAAGGGGAAAGTACAGGGCGCGTGGTGTTGCGATGATCAGGGCCGAAGGACTCTTCGCCATGATTGTGAGAGGGTAGCAGATACTTACCGCTTCGCGAGGCGGTGGCTACGGCTGGCGCCGACGACGCAGTCTTTGTTGCATCATCCATCTCTTTGCGACAGACGAAGTCATCCAGAAATGATAACCGTCCTGCAATGAGATTTGTGAAGTGCAAGGGTCTGATCGGTGATGGGCGGGCGGATTGATCGTACGCGCAGGTGAAGTGGCTGATGGGTGGAGGGAATGTTCAATTGCTTGCGGCTGGCAGAAATGGCAGAAAATAATCCCAAGCTGGAAAAGTAGACTCCGCTTGTTCACCGCTATCCGTTTTGAGAACCTACCGCTTAGGTAATGTGGACCACATCCGAACCTTAAGTACCTAAGTACCTAAGTAGCCCTAAGTCTTGGGGAATCATCGACCACTTGCACTCCAAGTGCTTTTCACTATGTCGGGAATACCATATCAACAGTCATTTGTGCATACTCTGTGCCCAAGACTGTGACACAGATTTAGTGCATTCACTGGCAACTCATTGTGAGTTCCATCTCAGTACCGTTTCCGTACTGTCTTTGAGTGACAGAATGCTAGTAGGGTACACTGGTGACATACAAAGTCAAAAACACATGTCTCACTCTCATCGAATTCACTGAGATATGTTATCTGCAGGTGACCCAGACACTGTGATAAATGAAGAGTGTAATATGAACAGGAGGTAGAGAAGCCTTTCCTTTTGCAAATCCAGGCATTTATACATTATATGGAAAGGATTTGATAGAGGTACTGCGATAGTGAGGCAGTCCTAAGTTGCGCACTCTTAGAATCCCGTCACAGCATCGCCCACCGGCGACAAGGAGCAGGTCAATGAAATGATAACTACCTCGGGCAGGAAGGCTAGCACAAGACGGCTTTCCAGGAGGCATTCACCCTGACCGGTGGAAACGGGGTTAGAGAAGATGCCATCGAACGGAGTGTCCACGGTACCGGTGCATCGCTTCGTGTGAACAGTGAGGTTCATCAGGGGCCCGGATCCGCAAAGTCGTGTTGCGGTCCTGGCCGCGGTGCCGTGTGGATACTTTGGAGCGGTTGACCGCCAATGGGGCTTTCAGGGTAAGCGTGAATCCGGGGCCCCGTGGGTGTTGAAGTGGATCTTTCAGGCGCACTAGTCATTTGTGTGGGGTCTTCTCACCTCGCTGTCCTTTTCCCCGAACTCAGGGTCCAAACTTCATACTGTACAGTCTGTACTTGAGGAGGATGTCCAGGTTGTTATCATGTGGCGTACATAGCAAAGGATGATTTGGAATACGGTAGCCGCATGTGTTCTCCTCAGATTTTGCCTAGTACGTACGTGAGTACCTACTCCATTCACATTCGTGCATCAGTTGTATTCAATTCCAACTTTCCGTCGGTCCGTAGGTAGTGGATCTTCATGAGCTAAAATTCATGGGGCTGACGTTGCGGGGTCCCAATTGGGTTTCCAGAATGCGGGGTTCAAAGTGCGAAACAACCTCTTTCAATGATAGAAATCAACTTTTCGAGCGCTTATGATCTATCCGAGGTAAATGGAGCTATGCAGGTACAAAGAGCCTTATTGTTACAATCTGATGAGGGTAGGCCGTCCTACGCCTGAGACTCTCAGTTTTATACTCAGAATCAGTTACTGCAAGCACAGGTTTTCCCACAGAAGGCTGCTGGGCCGATCCCGATGGTCTGTCACGAACCAAATTGATATGCAGCCAGCTCCGGCATGCGGTAATGGCAGCGCCGATCGATATTGACATTGGGATCAAAGATAATGCGCTCTTTGTAATCCAAGCAGGGGATGTGCAAGTACCTCCTGACCACGCAATAGCAGTTACCATAGTTTGGTACTTCTCCAGGGTCAGTGTACTCCGAACATGAGCGGAACCTTGAAAGTTGGAGACCGATTGCTCCATGGCGGGGATCTTGCCATTGGCATCATGATCCCGCTTCCCCACGATGCGGATCCGTAGCTTAGCTCAAGGCTCAAGCTGCAGCAACGGAGATGTGGATCGGGGGATACAATGCAATGCCAATAGCGAGGACCTTGATCTTAAACAAGCCAACAAGCAAGCATGTCGCACCTAGTACCGTTGTCTCGGCCCGTTGTACTATGGAATATGCACCAAAAAGCTCGAGTCTCATCCCCGCTTTGCCAGGCGTTCCCATGACGATACATGCCCCCTCGGAAACTCTTGGCCTTTCTTGCCACTCTACCACTCTGTAGCTAGTCTGAAGCTGTGTATAACTGCCGCCGCCGCCGCCGGTATCTGACCTAGTCTGTGAACTTTCCCTCCTCATCTTTCATACTTCTTTGATACCCAAACCAACTCGCCCTCTTCACTTTCATACTACGCACCACCACACCACACCGGCAGAGCCGATACCTGAGAGAGCACAACAACACCCCAGTTAGCATCACACACATACACACCCAACAAGATGTCGTTGTTCACAGAGTTGAAGACGCCTCTCACCGGGCCATACAAGCAACCCATTGGACTGTATGTCTACTTCCCTCATTGCCTCTTCCCACCAACCTTCCCATTAGACAAACTAACAGCCCTCCGCGACCAGCTACATCGACGGAAAATGGGTCGAGTCCGTGGACAAGAAGAAGTTCGATGTCATCAACCCCACGACCGAGGAGGTCATCACCCAGGTCTACGAGGGTACCGAGAAGGATGTCGACCTTGCCGTAGCTGCTGCTCGCAAGGCCTTTGACGGCGTGTGGAAGCAGACCTCGCCATATGAGAGGGGCAAGTACCTGCTGAAGCTTGCCGATATCATGGAGAAGAATTTGGACTTCCTTGCTGCTGTCGAGTCTCTCGACAATGGAAAGTCCATCAACATGGCCCGCGGTGATGTGGGCGCCGTTGTCGGCTGCATTAGGTACTACGGTGGCTGGGCCGACAAGATCGAGGGCAAGACTCACGACGTTGACCCGGGCATGTTCCACTACTCACGCGCAGAGCCTGTGAGTCCGCCATTCCACACAGTCCAGTCTTATAACAAACTCATGAGCTAAACATTGTACAGCTCGGAGTTTGCGGGCAAATCATCCCCTGGAACTTCCCCCTCCTTATGTTCGCCTGGAAGATCGGCCCCGCGCTGGCCACCGGCAACACCGTGGTGATGAAGACCGCTGAGCAGACGCCCCTCTCCGCCCTGGTGGCCACCCAGTTCATCGAGGAAGCTGGCTTTCCACCAGGAGTCTTCAACCTCATCTCAGGCTTCGGCAAGACCGCCGGCGCAGCACTCGCCTCGCACATGGACGTCGACAAGGTCGCCTTTACGGGCTCGACCCCAGTCGGCCGACAGATCATGAAGGCGGCCGCCGCGTCGAACCTGAAGAAGGTCACGCTCGAGCTCGGCGGCAAGTCGCCCAACATCGTGTTCGACGATGCCGACATTGAGGAGGCCATCCACTGGGTCAACTTCGGTATCTACTACAACCACGGGCAGTGCTGCTGCGCCGGGTCGCGTATCTTTGTGCAGGAGGGCATCTACGACAAGTTTGTCGAGACTTTCAGGAAGCGCGCGGAGGAGAACAAGGTCGGCGACCCATTCGCCGAGGACACCTTCCAGGGCCCGCAGATCAGCCAGCTGCAGTACGACCGTATCATGGGATACATCCAGGCTGGCAAGGACGAGGGCGCCAAGGTCGAGACGGGCGGCGAGCGCCACGGCGACAAGGGCTACTTCATCCAGCCTACCATCTTCTCAAATGTCACCACCAAGATGAAGATCATGCAAGAGGAGATCTTCGGCCCCGTGTGCACGATCGCCAAGTTCAAGGACATCGATGATGTGCTTGAGGCTGCTCACGACACCGCCTACGGACTGGCTTCGGCTGTGCACACCAAGAACATCAACACAGCTATCAAGGTTGCAAATTCGCTGAAGGCTGGTACCGTCTGGGTGAACTGCTACAACCTTATCCACTGGTATGTCTTCCTTCTGTTTTATTTGTGTACAATGACCACTTGCTAACAACGACTTGTAGGCAAGTGCCCTTCGGTGGCTACAAGGAGTCTGGTATTGGTCGCGAGCTGGGCGAGGCCGCGCTTTCGAACTACACACAAAACAAGTCTGTCGTTATTAAGCTGCAATAAATTAGTGGCGTGTAATATGGGGTCTCGATTTTTGGTTATGCCCAGGTGAAATCCCAGCAGGGTTCGGCCTTGGGGATGAGGCCTTTTCAGATTGGACCAAATTTATCCATCTTTGTACTGTACATGATCGAGTTGGCTCGAGGAGCGTCGACAGAATATCTGAGCTATCTGAAAATGACAGAAATAACCCTTCCACCCCAGTCCCAACTGACGTTGTTGGCATCACTGCGCCGCAAGGGACGGCGCGCGCCGGGCTGACGTGCTGTAGCATTGGGGCGTTGGCTCTCTTGAAGCACCAAAGCCCGGGGAATAGAGCGACGAGGAATCTTACCTTTTTGGAAATCGCGATGCCAAGCATCCCTGTTCACTTGTTGGATTACTCGGATGTGCGAAGTGGCCATGTCGCCTGGGAGCTTGCGGTTGGGTCTCACTCCCGACGATTCTCGGCGAAAAAGACGTTCTCACAACATCCACCAGCCAAAGATGTACGTCACCCCCGGTACAGAGGTGTGCACAGCCATCAACTTGTTGGAGGTCAGGGACAGTGTGGCAAGACCGTTGCATGTAGTCTTACACTCCCTCTTCAAGGAGACAGGTATCCCAACAGCGAGAGGTGTTCCACAGACAGCATCCCACAGATATTCTCCCAAAACGACGTCCCACACTAGATGATCCAATGACCATATCAGACAGCAGAAGTAGACCGACCGAGCGCTATTGAATTCCCATTCAGTGATATGGCCAGCTTCCAAAGCTATCTGATACCTGCTGTGAGCATGGTCCGCTCGGTGATGCCTTCAACTTCAGTCAACTTGAGACATGTTGGCTTGACCACAGTAGTGCGCTCACAGTAGGGTTGTCACGTTTCTGCCAGAAGCACTTGAAGGGAAGCACAGTTGCGGATTTCTGTGGACAAGAAAATGTTCCATAGACAAGGGAAAGTGTGCTTTGGCCAGAACATATAGATAACTTCGAATTTTGACCAAGTGATGGACTGTCGACATCCAGCAGTCCAAGAGCAACAACCCCTGTCCAAGGATGTGCATGTCTGGTGTCCTGGAGGTCCTCAAGCCGGTGAACTGCAGGCTTGTCAGGGGTCATCCTGCAGAGCTTTCAGTGAATAACGGGAACATGGATCCCTGCACCTCAAGTGCTGCACAACAGCTCAAAATCGTGTGCAGACAGAAAGTCACTTTTCATCGATAACCAAGCCGAATAACGGGCATCCAAGGTTGCTTTCCTTCTCAGACCTGAATGTTGAATACAGTACGGTGGCTCTCTCGAATTTGCCCAAGCCGCAGCAGTCGAATTGGTAAAACTTACCATTCGAGCTCGAGCTTCTCCTGCAACCAAAAGTTCGAACAACACATCCGATCAAGTTGCTCATCTCAACCTGCCGCAATGGCAGACATTCCCAATCCCACCCTAGTTATGAGGGAAGGTGTGCGCGTCGCCATTGAAGGCTGTGTATGTCCTTTTCCATCCTCACTCTCCTTTTACAGCAAACAAGCTAACAATCCTTCCCACCAATCCAGGGCCACGGCGCACTCAACCCAATCTACGCCGCCGTGACCGCCGCCTGCCAAGCGCGCAAGTGGCCCGGCGTCGACGTGCTCATCATCTGCGGCGACTTCCAAGCAACACGCAACGGGCCCGACGTCGAGGTCATGTCCGTGCCCGCCAAGTACCGCGTGCTCGGCGACTTCCACGAGTACTACAGCGGCGCCCGCACCGCCCCCTATCTGACGTTCTTCATCGGCGGCAACCACGAGGCCGCGTCGCACCTCTGGGAGCTGTACTACGGTGGCTGGGCCGCGCCCAACATCTACTACCTGGGCGCGGCAAACGTCGTCCGCGTCGGCCCGCTGCGCATTGCGGGAATGAGCGGGATTTGGAAGGGATTTGACTATCGCAAGGCGCATGGCGAGAGGTTGCCGTTTGGGCAGGGGGATGTGAAGAGTTTCTATCATGTGCGTGAGCTGGATGTCCGGAAGTTGCTGTTAGTGAGGGAGCAGGTCGACGTGGGGCTGAGCCATGACTGGCCGCGGGGCGTGGAGAAGCATGGGGATGTGGATTCGCTGTACCGGCTGCGGCCAATGTGGAAGGAGGAGAGTCTGGACGGGTCCTTGGGGAGTGTCGCGGCGGAGTATGTCATGGATCGTCTGAGGCCTGCGTATTGGTTCTCGGCGCATATGCATTGGAAGTTCACGGCTATCAAAACCTACCCGCCGCCAGGAGAGACTGTTGAGGAGGAGAAGCCGGCACCGATGCCGAAGATTGACGGCGCTTCAGGAGCGCCGCCCGAAGAGCCCGTGGTCGTGGCCGATCCCAACGCCATCGACCTGGATATGGACGACAGCGACGACGAACCAGCTCCCGCGGCGACCGCCACAGCCCCTGCGGCCGAAGTCCCCACCAACGCCGTCCCCGAAGAGCTCCTCGCCCAGCTCCCAGCCGCCTTCAAGCCCAAAGAACGCACCGAACGCACCGGTCCCAACAATAAACCCGGCTATCCCGTCCCACCGACCATAACCAACACTACCACGCGCTTCCTCGCACTGAACAAGTGCGAGCCCCGCCGCGACTTCCTGCAAGTCTGCGACCTCCACCCCATCGACCCGTCCCATCTCGACTCGTACCCACCCTCCCCGGACTCTCCCAACCTCAACACCCGCTACCCCCTCCAATACGACCCAGAGTGGCTCGCCATAACCCGCGTCTTCCACCCCCATCTCACCATCGGCGACCGCAGCGCTGTGCCCGCCGAGAACTTGGGCGAGGCCGCCTACACGCCGCTCATCGACGCGGAGCGCGCCTGGGTCGAGGCCAACATCGTGGCTGTGCCGGGCAAGCTAAACGTGCCGCACAACTTCGCGGTGACGGCGCCGCCGCTGGTGCCGGGCACCGAGCAGGGCGAGCCCGCGCTGTGGAATCTGCATGGTGGCGTGCAGCCGCGGGAGTACACCAATCCGTCGACGGCGGCGTTTTGCGAGATGCTGGGCTTGAAGAACTTGTGGGATGCGAGTGAGGAGGAGAGGGAGGAGAGGTGGAGGGCGGGACCGCCTGTGGAGGAGGCGGGGAGCTTCCGTGGGGGCCGAGGACGTGGGGGTGGAAGGGGCCGTGGGCGTGGTGGCTTTGGTCGCGGTGGACGGGGACGAGGGCGTGGTGGCGGTGGGAGAGGGCAGCGTTGGTGAAAGAGGCGGGGCCATAATCGTAAGGAGGCACTCCATGCATTGTTACTTGCTATATGCCCTTCGCTAGCTTGGAGTTGGCGATTCGATTATGTCAAAGTTGGAGGCAGAATAGCCTGGAAGAGTTCATTACTGCATGGATTGGACTGGGTGTTTACTTGGAGTCGTGATGAAGCACACTTCTTTAAAGAGGTGGACGGAACGAAAGAGGTCAGGCACGGAGACATGTGAACAAGAAACGTAATCACGCATAGATACCCATAGACACTTCTTGACAAAGTCAGTTTACTGTTTCTTTCTGTACTGTGTATACGTGCCTAGACATCGTTCAAAGATGCTATTAAGTAGTTGTCCTCCCCTCTTAAAAAGCGAGATCTCAACGGATGCGTTTTGAGTCAAGCAGAGTGTGGGGGAGTGTCAATCTTCCATTCAGATTAGACGATCAGCCCACTGAACTGGAGCTGGACGCATATGCTGTAGAATGGTGGTAGGTGGGAACATGTCACGCAAGTTTTAGTCAGGATGGCTTGCTAGGCCGGCTTTGACCTAAAGAGAGCAAGTCGGAAGATGAGGCATATCGACGTGATGGACCATGCGCATATGACGGCAAATAGTCCAACAGTCTTGTGACATTGCTCGCGTGTCTCGTAAAATCAGGGTATCGTCGCCGAACCAAACATGTCTTGTTGTTCCCGCCAGACGCCAGGCCCAGTCGCCGCAGCCCCGTACCATACCCTGCCAAACATGAACGCCGATGCATATTCAAAGACCAACAAAGGGAAGTGCCACATGGACAAGCCGCCATCAGTGAGCTGAGCCTTTTGGGAGTTCATCAGCTCAAAGCCTGGACACCAGGAGAGCATGCGCACGGTGTGCTGAAACAGCTACTTACTGTCCATTTGTAGGTAGTCTGCGGCCTCGAGAATTTCCAGACACAGCTCGACGGGAATGTCAAAGTCTGGTACGTCTTCTTGGTCCTTGTAGCGGTACCAGTAGATTAGGTACTCGGCGACTTTCTCGAGAACCATGGAGCTGTGCGTATGGATCAGCGTTACGGTCGTAAAAAGGAGTGAGTGATGTGATGTGCCAAGACGCTGTGTGATGCAGGAGCAAGAAGGGCGCAGGCATCTCAGGTCAAGTGTAGAAGGCGCTCATGCAGAGCCGCAATCGAACGGGGCGATCGAAGGGCTCTGTCGGTGTCGACAAAGACACGCAGCGATATAGCTTGGTTTCATCATCGACACCCGGCAGTGAAGTGGAGTGATGTTGAGAGTGTGTTGACTTTGCGGGAGGGCCTGTCAGAGCTGTAGACTGACCTGATGGTAGGAAGCTTGATGCGGTTGGTGCCACCCTCCATGAAGCGCGCATCTTTGCCAACAGCAGCAGAAAGCATAGGGCTCGCATAGCATGCCTCCAACGGAACGATGTACTCAAGCCCATCGACTGAGACGAGAGTGGCATACTTGTGCGGCGCCATGTTGTCGAGGGTAGTGGGAATGAGGTTGAGAAAGCGAACGTCGGGTGTAGTCAGGTGCGGTGAGACGATGAAGGGAATCGAAGCTATAGATTCCTCTCGGCTTTCTTTACCTAGTCGTCGATGACAAATTCAGCTCATGGCTGGTGCTCTTTTCGCCTGATGCAATAAGCTTGCTTGCTTGAGCTCGGCGTCAACTGGCCGTTGTCGCTGCCAGAAGTTCGAAAGTTCTAGGCTGACGCTGAAAGGATGAGAAGACTTACGCAGTCGCGAGAAACGCGCTTCAGATTTTTTTCTTGTTCAAGGGCCTCGCCTTAAATTGGCACGGACCATATACGGCTCCAAGCTCTGACGAACAGGGGTCAGGCAAGCAGGGCGGTGCAAGATGAGCAGGGGTAGGCAAGCTGCATTGGGACGTGATCCCAGCCTCCTAACCAACCACCGATTTAAACCTTCAAAACACACACTTCCAAGGAATTGCCCGTGTAATGATCGTGGGGACAGTTCCCACTTTGTTACCGCTGGATAGACTTCAATATGACGTCTAGTTGATGGAGGGGTCTAGCGGAGTGAAGACGGTGACGATCACAACTTGGAATGGGACATTTGGAACATAGGAAGATGGGAAAGCGTGTGGGCTGTGAGGGAAGGAACAAGCGGAGGATGCAGTGTCATCATGCAGCAGCTGCAAGCTCGTGCCTTCGCCTCGTTGCTGTGGACACTTGGTACGCGAGCAGTGCCTAGTAGTACCTAGTATCCGTATTTGGTGTCAATTGATAAACACAAACTCCGAGTCCTTTTTATTCCGCCGATGTCTGAAGACCAGCCTCCTTCTTCTTACCATTTGTCAATTGCATCCTCTCAGCTTGTCTCAAGAGTCTCTTGTTCATCCCACAATAATTCCAGAGATCGTCTTCTGTTTCCCTTACCCCCCAACCTCCAAAAACTCATCCTCGGTCGACAGTAAACAACATTTGCATTTGCATTACCGCACATTGCATCTCCTTTTGCATTCGAAACACACACCAGTAAACATCTAAACTGACTCTTCCGGTATCGACGACAATCACCGCCCCATCCAGCTCTGCCCTTGTTCAGAGGTCACAAACAATACACACGACATCCCTGACCAAAGGCTGCGTCGCGAAGTCTGCCGGCCTGCCCGCCCTGTCGATTCTCCAACAAAGCCAGAAAAAGACGGAAATAATCTCAACTACTTCCGCCTGCCGACTCAACTGCCTGCTCTCGCTGCACTCACTGTGCCTAACCGTAGGGACCCACCTATCGGTCGCCTGAGCTGCACCCAACTTTGCTACCAAGAGCATCCATGGCTTCGTCTCACGACTACCGCAACTCGTACTACAACGACCAGCCCCTCCAGGAAAAGTACGACCCCGCAGGTCGCAAGACTCCCTCCAGCCCAAACAGCAACAGGCGCGCCCAGCGCTCGAGTGATGGGACCGTCAGCACAAAAATGAGCAATTCCACATCAGGCCGCGAATCTTCAGCAACAGCCATGACAGACGCCCCAGCCTACTCCAAAAAGATCGTCGTCGTCGGCGACGGTGGCTGCGGCAAGACATGTTTGTTGATTAGCTACAGCCAAGGCTACTTCCCAGAGGTGAGCCCCCCCCCCCCCCCCCCTGCTGCAGTGCTTGCTAAATCGGTGCACATGCTAATATTTACCCGCCACCAGAAATACGTCCCCACAGTCTTCGAAAACTACATCACATACCCAACGCATCCTTCCAGCGGTAAGACCGTGGAGCTTGCCCTGTGGGACACAGCAGGGCAGGAGGAATACGACCGTTTGCGACCGCTGTCTTACCCCGAGACCGACCTTATCTTTGTTTGCTTCGCCATTGACTGTCCTAACTCACTGGACAATGTCGCGGACAAGGTATGTTTTCACGGCCCTCCAACTACGCGCATCCCCCGCAAGACCCCTCGAACTAATAGTCGGCGCAGTGGTACCCTGAAGTCCTGCACTTCTGTCCCTACACACCGCTCATCCTCGTGGGCCTCAAGTCCGACCTCCGTTACAAGAAGACCTGCATCGACATGCTCAAGACCCAAGGCTTGACCCCGGTGACCCGCGAGCAAGGCATGGAAGTGGCACGCAAGATGAACGCCCAGTACATGGAGTGCAGCAGTAAGGAGATGAAAGGCGTGGACGAGATCTTCGAGCAGGCTATCATAACAGTGGTTGCCAACGACCGTAAGAATCTCGAGCACCGGAGTGAGACTGCTTCGCCTACCAAGGGGAGACGGGGTAGCATTGCAGGCGCGCTGAATCTTCCTGGAGTCGGCGCTGCTCGTAAGAAGAGGAGAAAGTGCAACTTCTTGTGAGCGGGGAGGCTTGCTAGAAAGAGACGCGAACAGGGAGGACGCTGGCTAGGAAGACAAATGCCTCCAGCCGAACGTGTAATGAGCAACGCACGACCCGACACGACCTGCATGCTCCATGGAATGTGGCACGAAACTGTTCTCTATCATTGCCTTCCCAAGTCAAGATCAGCTGGCAGGATACGACTGCAAACAAGGGATGATGGCCGATCGTTAAATGGACGACCTGCTCGATGCACAAGGGACCGACTGCAGCACCTGCACTGCAATCTTCATCATCACTTTGCACCAACAATCTCGATACCTGCATCGGCATAGGAAGGGGGACAGCACAAAGTACATGGCAGCCTTTCATCAGGTGGCTTGATGCCATCTTGTATACAATGGGGAATGAATATCCAGTATTGGCGGCGAAACCGGAACCTGGTCGTACTCTACAGGGGCAGGACGGAAAAACGGTTGCCTCGAGTTTCTTTATAGGAATATTTGGAGGGTTCATTGCTTTGCACTGGTGTCTGCATGGAATTGTGTTTCTTCGAGTTATTGAGCAGGAGAACAGGATAGGAAATATGAAGATTCTCAAAAAAAAATTCCCAGCCCAACGCCTGGCATGTGGTTATTCCACTCTCTTGCCGCTCAGCTTGGAAGAGCATGGCTTTGTTTAAATCGCATGTATGCATGTGTGTCCGGGTATCATAGTCACTGTCGTGTCCGAGCCTGCCCTCGACCTCTGTGAAACTTGTCTACATGTTCCTCTCCTCCGGTCGAGTATCATGATCCCGTCTTGACATCCTCCTCCTCCTGTCCCTCCTCTCCGCTCTTCCGCGCACCATCGTGTCCTGCGTCTTTTTCCCCTTCCGAGCCGCCGTCCTCCTTCCCCATGACGTTCTCAAACGTGCTCCACAGCGCCTCGACCGACGAGAACTCGTTCCCGACCGTGATGACGGCCTCGAGGTTGCGGTTGAGTTTGTTGATATTGGCTAGCACGTGCTCGAAGCTCTGTTTGCGGTAGTTGGTAGGAGAATGTCAGCGAGGAGTGGAGAGAGTGTGGGGAGAGAAAGGCGCCGGTCGGAGGATAAGTGGAAGGGTAGAGCGGACCTCGGCAATCTCCTTCAGCAGCTCGCCGCGCTGGCGCTCGAACTCGCCGCGCGTGGAGGACGATGCTGCTATGGTTGAGGCCATGGTTTTGGGGCGGGTTGGCCTGTGTGTGTAGACCCTGGCTTCTTGCTGGACGCGGCGCGATACTTAGGATAGGGGATCGATCTGGGTGGTAGCTGATGAAGTGGGCAGGCCCAGGATCTCAAAATGTGGCTGAACGATTCAATCCTCCCGGGAAAACGCGTTTTGGAGACGCGATTTTGGGGTTGCTGGGGAAGCGAGCCGCTGACGTCGCCTGCTTGGGGCAGGACTATTTTTAGCATGTTGTGGTAGCTGAAAAGGATATCCCTGCCATCTGCACAACAAGCACAGGTCCGCGATACTTCACCTGGGCTTCTTTGCAAATCACAACAGGATGAGGATCTTGCGCATATTGTGGGTGAATCCCATTTTTTGTTTTCATTCAGTCATTCAGTCATACTACATTTTACATGCCAATAGATCCGCAGTCACCGTGCAAGCCACAGTTGCGCACAAAGTCCCAGGCTCGGTCGTCGGTTCCATCCTGGATCACGACACACTGATGTGACAAGTCAGCGCCGGTTGCGTGCCAACAGAAATAGAATCTGGGAGTGCTTACCACGAGGTCGTCGCCCTCATCAGTTGCCCTAGTCTCAAGGGTTCCGAACTCGCCGACTGCCAGGCAACCCGCGGTGGTACCAGCGTCATCCGGCACGGAGTTGCCGTCGGCATCGTGGATGGTGCAGTCACAGTCGCTTGGCTCTCCTGCGACGGGGAAGATGTTCTGTGGGCTGGCAGCGACGGTCATGGCGGCCATCCTGTGAAGGGTTGTGTTAGTACTGTATGGCAACACGAAGGAGTGTCCTGTAGGGTAGCACTTACAGAGCTGCTGCGATTGTGGTGAAGGAAACCATTTTGGATGAGAATGATTGGATCTGGTTGACAGTGGCGTGAATGGAGAAGGTAAGTAAAGAGTGGACAATGAGTTGGATTGTTGTGCAGTAGAGAATGTGAGGACGATGTGTTGTGTGATGGAGGATGCCATCAAGCCTACCTAGAGCCGTCTCTTCACTCTATTATATACATTGAATGCCTCTATTTGCTTCCCAAGTGGAAATCAAGATCATGAACGAAGTTGTGTATTTTTACATTGCCCAGCTCGGTCGCGAAAATAGACCGCTCGCGTCTGAGATCGCCGTCGCATTTAAACAATCTCTCCCGAATTAGAATAGATTCCGAACTTCGGCAAACATTCTTGGCTCTCACTTCGCCGCCATCACCTCAATTTTTACGCGAGGCACCAGCACACCGGTTCGAGATGCCATCGCGCTTTCTCTTGACCGCCAAGGTTGAGCAGGCGGCCAGGTCTCTTGTTCTTGAGGCGCGCTGCCACCGAACATTGTTGCTGGATTCTCCATAAAGTTGGGGCTCAGACGATCACGCTGGATCTCATCGTCAACTGTCGCGGCGTGGTTGTCAGCCCTGCGTTGAGAGACCTCCTTACTCAAGCTGCTCTATATTCGACTTCCCTTCGCTGCCGTAGCTTAAATTTGACTCTATGCGACTCAGCAGACATGCCATCGACGCCCTGTTCTCTCCGTCCGCAATATAGACCACGACTTATCGACGCCACCTGCATCGACTGGACGATAGGGCAAGCCATCATGACGTCTCACCAAGAAGCCGGGCGGTGATACCGAGCAAACTTTTTATTATAAAAAAAAAAAAAAAAAAAAAAAAAAAAAAAAAAAGGGGGGGGGGGGGCCCCCCCCCCCCCCCCCCCCCCCCCCGCCCCCCCCCCCCCCCCCCCCCCCCCCCCCTCTCCTCCCGCTCCCGCGAGCA